>QBDW01006551.1:0-39094 GCA_003261595.1 Maconellicoccus hirsutus | reverse complement strand
AAAGACGTGAAGCACTTTATTTAGAATAGGAAATAAACGCTCCACTTTGTCAGTCTTAACTTCGATTCGTAGGATAAGCCGGTAAATACAATTTATAAATTTCCTTAAATTCCTACAATCATCTTGGATGTTTAACCGTGATATCGATGTTTTGCAGGATATAAGCAACGTTTGACTTTTACTAGCAAAATCACCACACGAATAGTGCAGACGTTGAGGCAACCCAACGGAAGTACTTTATCTGGCCCGAGCATCCTAATTTTTCAATGATCTCGAACACTATTTGAAATTCATGAATAACCCAGAAATGAATCACGAAATATGTAACCAAATATCTACCGCCCAATTTTTCTTCTTCACGTTACAACCAGCTATGTTAATTTTTCACTCATCCGGAACGTAACGAAATTCAACGAAATAGGATGACAAAAGAAGTCAAATTGTAAGCAGATACCGCATAAACGAAGAGCGCGTGAATTCCGCAAATTGACGAATACCACCAAAATAACGACTGGATTTGAAAAAGCTAACCGCAAAGCGATCATTAATTTCAATATCAAATTGCTCCGCTCAATCTCGCTTTTTAATAAAATCCACAGCCTATTTTTGAACTGATCAAACGAATATTCGTCTTCATTATATTTCCTTTTCAATGGCTGCTTTTAGATAAGCACAATTCTGAAAATTTTCATCTAACGATACAAATTTACTTATCTGTTTCATAAAGTCTATACTTGAAAAAGTAAATCATCGACGAAATAAATTGCTGTACCTATCATTTTATCATTTCTTTAATTATTTTTCTCTCTCGTATTTTTTTTTTTTTAATATTCATAACGAGAAACTCGCCAATATTTTACTACTGTTGATTATTCAAATAAGATTGAAAAATTACCGTAATGTTGGTTTTTTAAATCTATATAAAATACCGAATGTAAGTGTCGGGTATATCGTAATGCTATGCGAATCATCAAAATACTATTTTCACTGAACTGTTGAACGCTTCGATGCAAATGACAAACAAAACACTTTTCAAGACAAAACGTATTTTTGATATATTGCTTTTTTCGATGCGATTTTCATTCGACGACAAATACTCCGTGAAAATGATGTTTTTTCGAAACAGTCGGTTCCAAATAAAAAACGAAACACTTGGCGGTCATATTATTGTGTTGAAAATATGCGAGTAGAGAATGATATAGTTTATTAATGAGTCAGCTTTACAGCTGCCTATACTTATATCTAAGTTAACGTGTGTCTCAGTTATGTGTAGACCGTTTGGTCATCTAGTAGTGTAAAATAAAGATTAAAGAAACTGTCGTACGTATTTTTATCATGGTAGCAGAAACGTAGTTATTTTTTTTGAGTAAAATTGTAAATTAAAAATTATTTTAAAAATGAATAAAGAGCTACCTATTCCGCGATTCGAAGATGGAAAAGTTCCATATGATAAATGGCGTTATCAATTTATGAAATTGGTGAAATTTTTAAAACTGAGTGCTGTTTTTGAAAGTGATACTGTCGCAGATGGTGGTGATAAAGAAGATTATGAAGCCAAAAAGGATAAAGCTGAGTATATTTTGTCAATTGCTGTTGATCCTGACCTAATTATGTCGTGTTCATCGCCAAAGGAAATGCTCAAGTGTTTGGATGATAGGTACTTAAAAAAATCTGAAGCAAAAATAGTACTGTTGGAAAAAAGAGTAACATCTTTAGAGTACAAAGATGGTGACGATGTTGAGAATTTTTTTCAAATTTTTGATAGAAAAATCAAAGATCTAGGAAATGCAGGTGGAGATGTGAGTCCTGACAAGCAATTACATTACTTGCTTGGTACATTGCCAGAATCTTGTGACCACCTTGTAGAAACTATTGATATGCTGAAACCTGAGGAAAAAAATTGTAATTATATTCGCGAAAAATTAAAATTGAGACAAGAAAAAAGGGAAGAAAAAGAAAAGTCCAAAGCATCAACTTCAGAAAGCAAAACGGAGTCCCAAACGGATGCAAGTGCATTCAAAACGTCAGTGAATACAGTTTGCTTCGCATGTAATAAGCCAGGGCACATCAAAAAATTTTGTCCGGAAAATAAATCAAGGCCAAGGGGTCGAGGTAATTATTATGCTGGTCGAGGTCAATTTCGTGGGAGATTCAATTTCAATCAAAGAGGAAATTTTCGAGCTGGGTTCAATGGTCATGGTCATGATCGCGGTACATTTCGCGGAAATGGGTCTAATTCGAGAGGCTGGAGAGGTAGAGGTACTTATGGTAATTTTCAAAGAAATGAAAATTTTCGAGAAAATGAGCAACAAAATCATAATATAGATGCATTTCATGTAAGTTTGAATTCAACAAAGTTTTGTAATAATGATGGTAAAATTCAGTGGCTTATTGACAGTGCATGTACTGATCATATAATTGACTCTGATGAGTATTTTTATGAATACATTAATTTAAAAAATCCTGCCAAAGTTCAGTTAGGGGATGATTCGGAAATTCATGCTGTTAAAGTTGGTAATATTATGTGCAAATTTATCTGTAATGGGCATGAATCTATCATAAACGTTCGTAATGTTTTTTATGTTCCAAAAATTGGTAAAAATTTGTTGAGTGTGGCAGGTATAACAAAAAATGGGTGCAAAGTACTTTTTGATGGAAATTATGTTGAAGTATACAATTCGAAGTATGATTTTTTATTTTTTTCAAATGAAGTTGATAAAGTTTATCCAATTATCTGTAACGTAATTTTTGACAATTCTGTCATTTCTGCTAATTTTACAAAAAAGGAAATGACCAAAAAGGAATATTTGCACAGAATTCTTGGTCATGTAAATTTTGTTGATCTAAAAAAAATGTGTCAACGTGGTTATCTTGATGGTTTGCCTGAAAATTTGGAAGATGTGTTTATGAAATGTGAAATTTGTTTAGAATCAAAACAGTCAAATTTAAAATATGCCACAAAACGATATAGAGCCAATTATTGTGGCCAAATTATTCACTCTGATGTGAAATATTGTGATGTTATTGGTTTTAATGGTGAAAATTATTTTGTAACTTTCATTGATGACTATTCACGTATTGCTAAGGTGTATCCTATTAAAAATAAGTCCGAAGTGTTTGATAAATTTATAGAGTATTGTAAGTTGATCCAAAATTTGATTCAAGGTCCTATTGTTCAATTTCGATGCGATAATGGTAAAGAATATTTGAATGAAAAATTTTATAATTATGCTCGCAAAAATGGTTTTCAAATTTTGCCATGTATAAGTTATAATCATCAATTAAATGGAGTAGCTGAACGTTATAATCGTACAGTTATGGATAGGGTCCGTTGCTTGAGAAAAGAGGCTAATTTGGAAAAAAAATATTGGCCTGAAATTGTAAGTGCGGCTTGTTATATAGGAAATAGGTTGTTAAATAGCTCAACTTTTGAAAGAAAAACTCCGTATGAGATTTTTACAGGTAGGCATCCATCAGTGAAAAATTTGAAAATGTATGGGTCTGATGTGTTTGTTAGAATTCCAGATGAGAAAAGAAAATCTTCAGATGATAAGGCAGTGAAAGGAAAACTGGTAGGATATCATGAGTTAGGCTACAGAGTATTGATAGGAGGAAAAGTTGTGTTGGCCAGGAATGTTCAGTTTGCTGAAAAAGATACTTATGTGATTTCTCTTGATGATGAAAGTTTTTCTGAGAAAAGTGATGAAGGAAATGTAAGTGAGGAAAGTGGTGATTTTAATTTGAACGAACCATCATCAAATGTGTCTGAAAATGAGTCTGTAGAGGTTCGAGGTAGGTCTAAACGAAATAGGAAGGAACCTAGTTGGTTCAATGATTATGTTATTAATTGTAGGTATGTTAATGTATCATGTCCAAATACGTTTATTGAAGCTGTTGAGTCAAAAGATACTGAAAAGTGGCGTGATTCAATGAAATGTGAGTTTGATTCGTTGAATAAGAGTAATACTTGGAAGTTGGTAGATAGGCCCAAAGATAAGAAAGTTCTAAATACGAAGTGGGTATACAGAGTAAAAGATGGAGGTCGTTTTAAGTCGAGATTAGTGGTTAAAGGGTATGAGCAAGAAGATTTTGAGCTTGAGGAAGAAATTTATGCGCCTGTTGCCAAATTAGGATCGTTGAAAACGTTATTAGCTACTAGTTGTGTCCGAGGTCTTGATATACACCATATCGATATTCAAACTGCATTTTTAAATAGTCCTATTAAGTCGGAGGTATATGTAGAACAGCCAGAGGGTTGTAAAATTGGTTCTGGTGATAAAGTTTATCGCTTATTTCGTTCGTTGTATGGTTTAAAAGAAAGTCCGAGAAACTGGTATGATTGCTTACATGATTTTCTAGTGAGTATAGGTTTTGAAAGGAGTAGATATGATCCCTGCCTATATTACAATAAAAAGCTAGGTTTGTATTGTATTATTTTCGTTGATGATGTGTTGTTATGTGGTGATCTGAAGAATATTTTGTTGGTCAAAGAGAAATTAAAAAAGCGTTTTAAGACAACTGATTTAGGTAGGATTACATCCTACTTAGGTATTCAGGTTAATTATAATTTGGAATCAAGAAAAATGACCTTAAGTCAAAAGAAATATATATCCGATGTTGCTTGTAAATTTAATGTTACTGATTCGAATAGTTGCAAAACTCCTATGGAGGAGAGGCTCCATTTGGTGAAAGGTGAGCCACATGAGAGTAAAAATTATCGAAATTTGATCGGAGCTTTGTTGTATGTCTCTCAAGGCACTAGGCCTGATATTTCGTTCTCTGTAAACTACTTAAGTAGATTTCAAAATTGCTCTACAAATGAACATTATAAATATGCTGAAAGAGTGTTAATTTACTTATATCATACTCGCGATAAGGTTTTAAAATATGGTAAATATATAAACGATATTATAGACGCGTATGTAGACTCAGATTGGGCAAATGCTGAAGACTGTAAGTCTACAACTGGTTTTATTATTAGAATTCATGGAAGTGCGGTCGTTTGGAAAACGATAAAACAAAAAAATGTGTCCAGAGCATCCGCTCATGCCGAATATTATGCTATCGCTGATGTTATCGAAGAGCTAATCTTTTTAAAAGGTATTTTAAGCGATCTTGGCGTTGATAAAAAATTGTTGATGAAAACGAAAGTGTATGAAGATAATACTAGTGCTATTTTGCTTGCTAAAAATGGCAACTTCACTAAAAGATCGAAACATATCGATGTAGCTTATCATTTTGTTACTGATTATGTTAAGAAAAATGAATTTGTTATTATAAAAGTAGCTAGTGCTGATAATTTAGCCGATATGTTCACTAAGCCACTTGGTAAAATTAAGTTTGATTATTTTAGTAATAATCTCTTACTCGCAAGGGAGGATGTTGAAAATATGCGAGTAGAGAATGATATAGTTTATTAATGAGTCAGCTTTACAGCTGCCTATACTTATATCTAAGTTAACGTGTGTCTCAGTTATGTGTAGACCGTTTGGTCATCTAGTAGTGTAAAATAAAGATTAAAGAAACTGTCGTACGTATTTTTATCATATTGTTTTGATATCATCGAAACAGGTGTTTTTTTTTTCCTTCAAAAAACCTGTTTGGTACGGTACATTATCATTTTTAGCTTTATTAGCGCTTACAGTGATTTTCAAGTCATTGAAATATACTGAAGAATTTGTGGTCTAACTTTTTTACATGGTCAACAACCGAATTCAAATCAGAGGTTTATTTTCGATAGAAAATTTTTTTTTTCATTTTAAAAAACGGTTCTTCAACTCTTTAAGTTTATAGTTGAAAAGAACTACATCGTTCAAATGAATTAGAATCCTGTAAATAAGTCCAGGTCGAGTATAATACCTTACTCAAAAAAAACTTCTTAACCTCTTTTTTTCAACTTACAAAGATTTATTATCGTTCTTGAAACAGTATAACAAGAAAAGGAATAAATTTTCATCTAGCGTCAGATTTCACGGGAAAAAAGGAAGAATGAAGTCTTACCATGAATTTTGTTCATTTCTCTTTGAAACATAAAGCTTTAATTTCATACAATTATAGATTTTATTCGAAATTGAAGAACACGATTTTTGGTAGCGTCAACGACGACACAGCCATTAATAATATTTTACGTGTCAAATTTACCAGGATGAAGTACCTAATTTGAACCAAGACGAAAAAGTTAGCTGTGAATATTTTTTTCTTGTTATTTATTGATAATTGTCTTTCTTTTTTTTTCATTACTACTTTACCATTTTGTACCAAACCCAAGTAAGGATACTTTTGGCGAGTCTACTTGGTGACCAGAGCGGAGATGACCTTGGGGCTTCAGCCAGTATTGGCTATTTCGCCCAACCACAATGTTCAGTAACTTATACAATTTTGTTATTTTCAAATAATGAGCTAGTTTTGTTATGTTCTTGATATCATCAAGTCTACATCGGTTTCGTTCATTCTGAAAAGTTGGACAAGTCAGGACAATGTGTGTGGCGTCGAAATTAGTGCGATGGCGAATGGACATTCGTGATTAGCACCGAGGTTTTTCTGTAACAGATTGGTGCGTTTGTTTTGTATGTCCAATATATACTCTTTTAATCGCTGCGTTGATTGAATTTTCTAGTTTTTTGTTCGAATTTGAATGACATTTTTTTCAAGGAGGTGCGAGAGAGGTGAAAAAAGCAAAAACGGCTAAAACATAAACCAATCGATAGTGCATCAAAATATGTGCAATTTATCCAAAAATCGGCATCCTAAACCATTCAGGAGGGGAGGCCTTCCTTTATTTAACCTTGAAAAATTTTGTGTTACAGTTGTACCCTCCCCCCCTCTTGAATTGACCTAGGAAGTCATGCTTCGGTATGTACATGTAATGAATGCCCGAATAGTGCCTTTTGGGGGTTTTAACTTTTCACCTCATCCCCACCCCTTTTTAGCCTCAAAAACATGATTTTTGGGTCTTTTTTAACGATTTTCAACTTTGTGTCATCGCTGCAGCCTCCCCCCTACCCAACTGATCTAGGAGGTCGTGCTTCAGCATGTACATGTAGTGGGTGCCCGAATAGTGCTTTTTGGAGGTATCGAATTTTCACCTCCCCCGCCCCTTCACAACTATGCTGCAAAGCTTTTTTTTAAGACGAAGAAAAAAACGTGGTGAAATATTATAAATGAAATTCTTAAATTTTTGAAAATAAAATTCGCATGTATCAAATAGATATTTTAGGAATAATCACAGAAGAGAATTATTTTGCGTGAAATACAAATACGAGTTTTCATTTAAATTCGAAATCGTATTATGAAGATTATACTCGTAGGTAGCACAGCTTAACTCATAGTAATTAAAATCACTTCGTTTTATCATGGTTTTATATTCGTACAGGAGCGAAAATTCAATAAAAATCGTCTACGGAGACGTAAAACGTTAGAAATACGAAATTTCATTTCAAGTACATCGAAATTGAATAATAGAAATTATTCTATGAAAATGATTTACCGCGAACCGAATTGCGAAAGTTGCGATATTTTCCATTCTTTAACGCGATTTATCATGTTTTACAGCAATTATATTATTTTTTTTATTTAAATCCAAAGTTTTCAATTCGGTTGAAACTCGACGAAAAACAATTTTCCGAAGTCGCGCGTTATTGATTTTTATTTTAATTATTTATAAAATAGATTCCGTCTTTATTAACGAATTTAATTCGTCATTATTTTCGAATTTCGTAGTATTTCAAATTCCACGATTCATTTTCTGGATGAAAAGAAAATTCGAATGTTATTTCATTAAAAACTCGATTTTCGATTGTGATTCTTTGTAAATGAGGTTTAAAATGATCTTGTCATTAAAAGTTAAATCGTTAGGAGGTATTTCAAAAAGGTACAGCTACCTACGCAATTTCGCTTAAGAGGAGAAAAAAATGCAAAGAAAAAATTCATCAAAATTCGACGATATCATCGCTAACGACTTGACACGTTATCTTCTTCGAAAAGTGAAAAGAACTCGCGTGAATTCTTTTTTTGTTGTTGTTGAAAAAAGATGTATTATTTAATTATAAGACTGATTATCAAAGGAGATAAGACGTTAAATGTGAGCTGTAAAAGGGTACGCTTTCAACAAGCTTCCATTTTCACTTGAAACACATAAAGTCTTTTTTTTTTGTAGTAGAATGAGGTAAAGTGAATGAAAAAGAGAAAAACTTTTGTGCACTTGGTGCTGTTAATAAAGTTTACGGTTCCTTTATTACGGTCAAATATAAACAATTTCGAAAACTGAACATAATATAAATATTTTTTACAATGGTGAAAGCTTTTTTTTGCGTTGTACTTTGTTCCCCAGTGAAGGAAATAAAAAATAAAAGAGAACTATGAGATGCATTATCTTCTTGCGTTACAACATGAAGCTATAAGGAGCGAACGGCCTGCTGAGAAAATCCTTACCGAATTACCGAAATTCGCCCTTCACGTTTGCTTTCTCGTCACAGTTTTCGTTCTCACGGTTATTATTTATTTCTTAAGGTAGGTTAAGTTTTGATGTACAAGGTTTTACTTTCAACGTTCATTATTAAGCTTTTACTTTGAGGCTATTTGCTTACTTTTATAAATCAAATATCCATTAAAGACACCGTGAAGTTATATCGTGTCGAGTTCAGTTATTCAATGCTATATGACATTTCTCATTGTGCTAGCGAGTTGATGGTAGAAGTCACTAAATGAACTTCTTCGTCAAGTTTGGTAAAGATGCGCGCACGAAAGTCTGTAAGTGATGATAATAAAGCAGCGCCAAAGAAATGCCACATGCCTTAGTGTAAAGTAAGCCTGTGTTTGTTTTTCGTCATACAGTTCATGTACTTAATATGAAATGCGAAAAGTTCTTGTACAAATATACCTAGCGTAAAATATTCCAAAAACTTACAAATTTCAACATCATCTTAAATTTGCAAATTAATTTTAATGCTATTAAAATGTACCTTAGTTTTGTCTCCGCTCCATAAATTGTATATTCAGGAAATACCAAAAATTAAACACTAACCAGAGAGATGTCGCTGGCAAAACGTGGTCGTAATTTAATAACAAGTTTCCCATCAAATAGCTAAAATAGGTAGCCTAGCACCCAGAAAGAAGTTTTAGTAAGCAAAAAAAAAAAGGACAACGCGAAAAAAAACAAAACATCGTTAAGTTTACAATTTATATTTAACGTGCGAATCGCAGTCACGTTGCGAAGTTGTGAGTACTCAAATGAAACGCTTTATTGTGCCCATTATATGTTAGATAAAGGGAGGAGGGACGATTTTGTTTTAGTTTAAACTTCATTTACATTTATATTAATACTTAAATGTAAGTTTTTCTTTATTGTCCGCTGTTTTCCTTATTTCCATAATGAGAAATTTTTACTTTACTTGCATAGCGTCTTATCTAATTAAATTAAGTCGCGGCTTTGCGAAAAATTTCCGAGGCCAATTTATGTAGGTGGCTAGGTGTTCAGAGCGACGAAGAATTTCGATGGTTGCAAATTCCGTCCACGTACCGAGCAATAAAACAAGATCAAAATACCGATAAGCTACGTCTAGCTTATCTCTATGCCGGAGCGTATGGGCCTATATGAAAAATTTTTACTTCAGGTGATTCGTAGATTGTTTTGGATGTTGGGTCGTCGTATTAAAGAATGTGAGAAAATTCACGCCTTCGAGACATGTTTCTTTTTACTGATGTAAGTTTCAATAGATAGAAACGGGCAACTTTTATAATGCTGAAATCTTCGCGAGGATGACATGAAAGAAATAAAGTAAAAGAAGAAATATTTTTTGTTTTTAATTGAGTTCGCGAAAAAGTGATTTAAGAAATACATCGCGAAATGATTTCCAGCGATTTAATTAATTATTGTATAATATACTGCAAATTTTTATTCGTTGAAAATTCAATTGAAACTTTCAAATCCCACAAAAGTTCTTCCTTTATGGGAAATAAAATTGGTTTACTTCGTGAGCAGGTTTTAAGGAGAAAAAAATCAGTTCAACGTTTATATTGATTACTTATTTATTCTTATGCAGATGTTTGTTACTGTTTTCGAAAAAAAAAGCTGCGAAGCTTTTCAAGTTGATTTTTTTTATCAACGTAGTACTACAACACCACCACAACAAACATCAACATTTTATATAAGAAAAGATTAAAAACCTAAAAAAAAAATGCTGAATCACCGAAAAATTATGTTTTTCAAGGTTAAAAAAAATCCTCAGTGACGAGCCTTCCTCTGTCCAACGTCATTTCAGCCATTACATAAAATTTTTCAAGGTCAAACAATGACAGGCCTCTCCTTCTATATGATTTAGGATAATGATTTTTGGGTATATTATACATATTTTGATGCTCTATCGATTGGTTTATGATTTAGTCGTTTTTGCTTTTTTTTCACCCCTCTCCTACCCCTTTGAAAAAAAGTAAGTTGTCCAAATTTTGATACAAGGTCATCCTCACTCTGATAACTAAGTGTACTCGCCAAAAGAATCCTATTACTCGAGTTTGAACTTTTTTTGTTGAAACTGACCAGAGTAAAACACAAAAACAAATTATATCATATGTGAGGGCGCATACAAAAAGAACCACTAGGCCAAAATTTCGATTTTTTTTTGATGAAATTTATGTAAAAAACCTTCAAGAATCGAATGGAACTGACCACTGATCTCAATTTTCAATATTTCGAGGAAATTTTGACGTTTAAAGTTGAGTATGTGAATATTTTTCTTCAAAAATTGCTCAATTTTTTTTTTTAACGAAATTTATGTAAAAAACCTTCAAGAATCGAATGAAATCGTGAAACCGACAACCAATCTCAATTTTCAATATTTCGAGGAAATTTCAATGCTTTAAGTTAAACTTTAAACGCCTCTCCTGTAAAATTTTGATTTTGGCCAAGTGGTCCCTTTTCGTATGCGCCCTCACATATCATCATCATCATCATCATCATCATCATCATCATCATCATCATAATTATAATTATATCATATATCATAGTTCAAGTCGATTTGAGTCGGTTCGAGTTAGTTCGAGTGGATTCGAATCACTTCGAGTCGGTTCGGGTCGATTCGAGTCGGTTCGAGTCGAGTTATTTTGAGTCGATTCGAGTCGGTTCGAGTCAGTTCGAGTCGATCTTTGAGCAGAAAGTGCATTATTCGTTTTTCCTTCATAAAAGTGCACGTGTTTGTTTGTCGTCGTCAGGTGCTTTATTCGTTTTTTTTTGCATAAATGATGTATGTGACTCGTCCTTCGGACGGGTATTTCAGCTTGTATAATGAATTTCTAACAATACACTGCTAACGCGAAAGTAACCTCATGTAACATGAACTGAGAGAAAATTATTTTTTTGTTTGTGTACACAGAATATTTTGTTTTACAATTAGTGTATTTTTTTCTATATTTCCTTATTCTTCACTTTTTTTGGGGGAGTGGGGGGATATATCCCCAAATCTCCCCTCCCCCCTGGATCCGCGCCTGGTAATAGCCTTGGTTTTTTAAACAATCTGATAAAAAAAAAACGGTTACGAAGAAATCCATCTGAAATTTTCTTACAAATGACAATTTTATAAATTTATCCAACCTACACGCGTTCCTTCGAACCTAAGTAATTGCGAGTGGTACAGAATACAGATGTAACGTAGGAGTTGTAAAATGGATCTAAAAATTTACTGTATGAATTACGAGTATATTCTTAATAAGAATTAGAATAATCAGTATTATTCGCAATTCGAGAAAAAAAAAATTAATTCATGTATTTTCATGAGATATATAAACGAATTTCTAACACTGAGCATATCTTCCATGAAAATAGTCCCATTAAGAAAGTTTTTTCGTTAAAGAATTTTTCAAAATATAGCAAAATCCATTAATATCATCAACTTAAAATCTCCAATTATTAAAAAGTTTTTATTTTTAGGTATTTAATTACCATGCATTAACTCGATACCACAAATGAAATTATTATTTCAACGGAAGCTTGTTTTCTATGAAAAACCAATGCAATAAAATTCATTGATTCTTTAAAAGACATCAAAATTGATTGAAATATCAAAATGATACCAGACTAAGATCTATAAAATTTTTATACCAATTCTAAGAAACGAACACACTAACCGAAAAACCTCAAATGAGGCAATAATTTTATTTGATATACGCATATGGAGAGCACAACAATGGAAATATTGCTACTGGCAAAGCTATCAATTAATCCTCCAGCCTATGGCGCTAATAAAAAGCAATTTTATGTAGCATTGGCAATGTGCTGGGTATAAGTATGTGATTCTACGCTTCAACTTTATACGATTTTTATTTACTCGTAAAAAGCTCGTAGATTTGTTAGTTTTAAAAAATTTATACAACTATGTGATGAAAAATATTTCATGAAAATTTCTTTTTCAAGTGATGCGAACGAGTAGAATTAAGTTTATGAGACAAAGCCTTATCATGCATATTTGATTTTTTCGAATACACTATTTTCGATATTTGGTATAAAAATATTTTTGTCAATTTGCAAAAAAGATATGGAGATAAAGTAAACCTGTTCGTTGTGAAAAGATAAAAGGCAAATAATTTCAAATCAGTCTACGTTTATAAGGCAAAGTCGCTGTAGGATGTTCTTCAAACGTTATCGGAATTCTCATTTTTAGCGAAAGATTTACTCTCTTACGTAGATATGTTCTATGTAGCACAAAAATTTCTTCAATAACGCTAATTTGACACCTCCAACATTTTCGTATATTAAATTTAATTCGTAAAAATCTACAATTTGAATTTGTAGGTAATGAAATTACAAAAAATAGGCATACTTTACCTATATAAATTGAGGGAATTTTTCTCAAATCTTAACCTCGCGTATTGATTTGTTAAACGCTGAGTATCGCTTGGTTTTATAAAATAGAGAAGAAAATCGACAAAAAGGTTTATTTTAGGAGCAAATAAGGTTTCGGCGTAGTTAATGTACAGCAATTGATCTTCATGGACACATACCTATGCCCAGTGCCAGCTCCCAATTGCTACTTTAATCGCAACATGTGATATATTTATTAGAAAGCTGTTTTACACTATCGATTAGCCACCATGAAAAACGTAAATTGAGTGTGGAATTCGAGTGTTAAAATATTTACGCGTTTTCCACCGCCAAAAGCAAAGTAAAAATGAATTTTTTAAAAACTAAAGCCGCAGATGTTTGTAAACGAAAGTTTGAAAATTTTTCGTATATTTCCATTCACCAAACAAGCGTGAATACAAAATTAAAATAATTTCCGTTATTTTTGCACTTCTACAGAAACTTTTATTGTGTGATTTATTAACGTTGAATATACTCTTTGTATGCGTATCAAATGCGCTATGCTATTTTTTTGCATAATTAACAACTTCACGAAATATTCATTGGTATCCAAAATTCCGAGCTAATATCTTGAAATGATTTGGTTTCGAATGTACTCGCGTAGTCGCGTATTGATGTCGTGGAAATGTCCATAAAGTACCCATATAAATATACCTAAATTAATTTCAATTTAATACGGAAACTTATTCGACATATTTCAGTGAAGTTGTTGAAAATAACATTATTAATCTCCTTATCAGGCGTTAATAGCGGTATTAATTTCGACGTTGATGAAATATGCGGTTACAGAAGCAGGTCGGTACAGCACGACGTGGGTATCGCTGCAAGTAGCAACAAGAAATTACTTTTCAAGTTCCTATCCGGTGAAAAAAAACACGTCAATTTGCTCGTGAAAGAGTACAAATTGTCGCGTATAATTTAAAGATTATGTTTAAATTTGATGCATAGTTTCGTCAAGCGTATAATGTACATACATATTTCATTATAGACATTATTCCCTGTCGATTGCATACATGTACCTCAACCTATGCGCAAATAAATCAAACAAAATTCTAAACCAAATTATGATAAATTCTAGAATACGAATCGAATAGGTATTAGAGACCTAAATATCGCAACTTCGGGGCTTCGAGAATACATCGATTGTTCAAAAAGATAGGTACTTAAATAAATAATAAGTTCAAAAAAGGTGTTAAAACTACCACAAAGCAGACTAGTAAAATCTTTTAAATTGTGTTTGGTGATTTTTAGGAGATTATTTAGCCATAGGGTATAATACGATATACCAAAAAACCCCAAAGTTTGATTCAATTCTAGCCACGTGAAGAGGTGTATAGATGGTCTTAAGACTTTTACGGTGAAGCGTGACTACAATACCGAACAAATGTCAAGCTTAGCGTATTCAGCACATTGTGCTAAACCACGCAATATACCACTCGACACAGCATCGACAACGCTAATGAACAAGTTATCTGATAGCAATGCCACTTCTTCCACTTCAAATGAAAATTATTGTGGAAATTCTTCTTTTTCCTTCTTTTCAAATACGCACCGGTGACCTCTTTATGAGCGATGTGCTCTCGCTATCAAATTTGACCGCCGTTCCTTCAATTTTCACGCGTATGTATCGATGAAAAATGGCCCACTTTATTCGCCTAATGCATGAAACTAACTTTAAATCAATCCATTTTTCAATTTTTAGAAAATGGAGATAATCAGTACTTCTTATATTAGCAAAGAGACTTGATCTGTTTTTTTACTTGTGTGTAGTCGGACCCCCACGTTTGGAAGATGTTCGATTACAAGTCCCATTCCGGAGTACTTTGGATGCTGTCGGAAGTACTTCAATGATGTAATATAATATCGGAAGTGTTCTTGACGGTTTATTTTACACGTTTAATGAATAAGATAATAAAAGATTTTGTCAATACTTGAATTACATCAATAAGTCAAGATAATATTCAAATTCAACATACCTAGCATCAGGCAGTTCAGCTCTTGTTCTTAGCTTCACATTTAAATTGTATTAAAATAAAACTTAATTCTTTAATTTATCATTATCAATTGCGACACTCACAACATTCACTCGTAATGTCTTCCAGCATAGCATACCCGAATGGGACTTGAAACTTGAAAAAAGTAGCTTGAAAAAAATTGTTTCAAATATGGTGGGGGTCGGACTAAACACAAGTTATTTTTTTGGCATTATGTGAAGGTTATGCTAGTTAAAATACATATAACAATATGGATCGCTTTATCGTATTTAAAAGTAGCACAGCAAAGTGGAGCCAACATAATTCTAGGGGCCTAAGCACAAAAGTAGCTCTGCGCAATGCGCGAAGTTGATAGCGTAGGTGTATTTGCGTTAACATTTAGTAGTGTGTTTGTAATCTTTCCCCTTCAATACTTCTGTGTCCTGCGCGCGCATTACTTTTTCGTTTCTGTGCTAAAACCCCTAGAGTTATGTTGGCTTCACTTTCGCTCTTATTGGTAAAGCGGTCCATATTATTATACTGTCTAAGGTTAGTTACTTCAACAGTGTTGCTTCTTTTTTTTAGTATAAAATTACTTGATCTAATAATTATGTGAACAGACTAAACAAGTATTTACACAGATTGGAAGATCACAATGACATAATACAAATTAAAAATCAAATAATAAAACGTATCTATACAAGCGTAAAGTATTCCAGTCCTTCATACGAGGAAAACTCGACAGAAGGTAAATAAATTTTGGGAAATTTTCAATAATTCTGAATTAATTTCAAGTGCAGGAATGCATATTAAACATTTCCACAAACGTGGTTCGATTTTTTCTCCTTTTGTCTTTCAACTCAAAGTGAAAATGCATTATTGGCGAAAAAGGTAGGAATGTCTACCTTTCTCAGAGTTTCCTTTTTCCTTTGAATTACGTTAAGTAATTAAAATATCAATAGAGGTACGTGACTTTTCGCGAATAAATGGCTTTTAATAACAAAAAAAACTTGAAATTGCCTGTGGTATGTCAAAAAATTACTTTTTAGGCTATAACAATCTTTTTACTTATTGACTAGGTATTCTGTTTTATTAAAATGAAATAAATTACTTGTCTAAATAATAATGAATAACTCTCTGAAGTCATCAAGAACTAAATGAAAAAGTAAAAAAAAGCGAAAATGTTACAAGAAACCCAATCTAAAGAAAATTTGATTTGAAGGAGAAAAAAACCCTGAAATTTCCTTAAGAATACGTTCATGAAACAATGTGCCAAGGAAATAAGCCTTCGGAAAAAAAAACTCCCAGTAGAATAATTCGGTTCACAAATACCTAAAACATATCCTACAGACAAATAATATGAGAAAACCACAAACGATGTCACATTGCCAACGATTTTTTTTCCAAATGAGGTAGGTAGCAATAGCCAAGGAACGATAATACCGTACTTAAATGTAGCCCACGAAAAAAAAACCTCATAATAAACTGAAAGCTGGTAAAATTTTCATTACAAATCTACGGTCACTCAGTCCTTTTAAAATTACTTTGAGTGTGAAGTGAAGAAAAAACCATATGAGACGAATTAATAATGTTAGACCCTTTAGGAACATTTTACGCGTAAATGTACTTTTACACAAGAATTCATCCAATTATTACCAAAACTCTAAACTCTTTCAACATTATGAAAGATCCTTGAATGTCCCGTAGAGAATTTTTTCTCAACGATGATGCTATAAGTTCAAAAATTCAAGTTTTCTCTAAATGACCGTATACAAAACGGCAAACCATATGTTTTAATCAATTTAAGTGCTACTACAAATGGAAATAATTCCAGTGTACATATTTCATATGGTCATTCTTCAATGTTTATCTTATTTACACCAGAGTAGGTTCATTTTTGATGGAGAACTTGTTAGGTAGTAGCTTAGTACCACGGTCAGACAACTTTTCAAATACCTACACTAATGGAAACGCGTACTGCTTCTTTCAACTGACGACGTAGTAAAAGTGTAATCGCAAAAAAATTATTTTTGTCAGCTTATTTCCGTCAGCACTTTCGTTTCTCGCTGTTTCACGAATTCGTTTTCTCTCTCAACTTAGTTATCTGAAAAGTTCTCAGTATTATTTTGTTCATTTAGTATGAGAAAACATAAAGTAATCTTTATCACTCTTACTTCCTCGCTGTACCTTGTAGCAATCAAATAAATTGCAACGGGATTAGAAAGATGGACTCATACGGAGTACAATTAATTTTTCATCCCTTTGAGTTATCACTATATGTGTAGGCCTATTGTTATTAGATTTTCTTCAAACAACGCCACAGGAAATTTTAATTGACTTTTTTCAAACGATTCTTGGCGGTAAAAATTCTTCTAAAAATTGATAAAATTTTCTTGTAATAAAATCATTTACGACCATAGGTAATCTCCTCTTTACTTTTGAACTTTTACTTGTTCTGGTAAAGATATGCATGTTGAGTGTATGTAGCCAAGTTAATTCAACGATATCGTTCTCTATTAAATATTATCATAAAGTTCAAACGAATAGGATACTTAATAAAAGGATAAAATAAGGAAAATTTTCAAACTCAGCCATACATTTTGATAAAATTGAACAAAATGTAAAAATACGAGAATTTGAAAAACATTGCGGATACTACATTAGTATAGCGCCAAAAAATACGTAGTAACAATACCAAAAATAAAATGCCGCCTTTCACAAATGATAGGGAGTTTTTAATAGGAAAACTTTTTTATGGCTTTTTTAAAAGAATTTCGTTATTACGCACTTCCGGTAATGAATATTTATTTATTATTCATATACGTATATTATATTAAATTAATGATGTTCATCAGGTTATGTACTTTTCCTGCAACACTGGTACGTCTTCGTTAATAAGAAAATTCAGATCTGGCGCATTGATCAAAGACGTGACTTGAATCATATTGAGTGGTGAAAAAAAATACTTTGAAAAAACTAAGAACTTCTAGTTTATACTATCGATATTTCAATTTCCTCCAAAAATACCTCAGTCACTTGAAATATAATATTTGCTATAAATTGCAATCTCTATTGGGCAAATCTCGAGTTTCAACTTATTGTCGATTCACCCTGAGTTTTTAATGAAAAAAAAAAAAACATTTAAATGAAATTACGCGATAAGATATGTCGCGTAATAATTTTATTTTTATCGTAATTAATTCCATTTTTTATTGAAAACGAAAAATATACATGAAAATCTTTAACAAATAAAAAACAGGATGTTAGTTTATAAATAAATGACGAGAGAAAACAAATTTTCCGTTTAAATCGTGGGTGAAACTTCTAAAATTTTGTTTGTATTTCGTGAAAAGTAATTTTTCAAATCAATGAAACCTTATTTGTCGAAATTCATTCACAAAGAGATGTAACTTGCTTCATCGGATTTATTCCAAAGATAAGCAATAAGTGTTTTTGGAGTTTTGGTATTGATTATTAATATTTACATCAAAACGACTGTGAAGTTTACAGAAATTATCATCTAGTTGATCATTTACATAGAAAGTATCATACCTCCGACGAATTTACTGGTTCATGTTTTCCATAAATTTCACAAACACGTATACTTTTGTTTAAAAGTAAAGAAACAAAACGAAGCAAAAAATATATAAATTTTTAATATCGTCAATAAAATAAATTAATTCAATTTATAAATAGGACAACGCATCCATCAACGAAAAATTTACGTTGCTTTTTTCCTTGTAGAAAAATAAAGCCAATCACATAACTCTTTTCCGTAATCCTTTAGAAAATTAAAAATAAATCCCAACCTAAACTAATTATTCCGTTCACATTTAAAAAATAATTCTTCTTCATCTCGAATTTCAACACCGATCGTTCTTGGTATTCGGAACTTTTGCGCGTCATTTTTATAAAATTGCGTACTTCGCATACAACTTTTAATAAAATTTTTCTCAGAATGTGTCTTTTTCTTGTAAACATGAATCTACTAACGTATCAACGAATAAATCAACATTCTAAATCTAATAGTTCATTACGCCCCTATAAACATTATAATTTACATTTTTTAAAACGTTGCTGAAAGAAAAAAGCATTTTAACCTTGCAATTCATGCGATGTCGCGTTACGAAAAGATGTGATAAGACTAACTTACGACTAAATATAGCTGAATTCGCGTGATGAGTGCGTAAAGGTGGATGATTCATGGTAATTTTTTACCAAGTCAATCAAGATAATCGCGATAATCGTTTGGAAAGAAAATGGATTAAATTTTTTATCAAAAATATCCTCGTTACGTTGTTGGCTTTGAAATATGAAAATCTAAAATCATTAAAAATTCTAGATTACGAAACAATTTGTTGGAAATTTTAGTGATTTTTTTTTCGAAACTTTGTAAAGCAAAAAATTACTAAACAAAAGCATCCCGCGGGTTATAAAAATCATATTTATAACGTTATTAAAACTTTTAAAATAAAATAAGAGGGGGAAAACGTGAATACTTTTGAAAACTATTTTTCTATATTTATCTCCCTTAATCACTTTTAAAAGTTGAAACTTCAAAGTACCTTGCAACGTAATTATTTGCTCATAAAATTCGATCACTTACAAAATACTTTAGGTTATTCATGCTGAAAAATACGTTACACGAGTAGGAAAAAAAAGCTTTGATCTGTAAGCTAGTATCACTTAAACAACAATAAATGAATTTTGTAACTTAATATCTTTCGAAATTGGTATAAAATTTTTTACTCTTGTATATTTTATCGCTTCTTGACGTTATTTTTACGATTTTGTTAACAATAAAGCCAATTTTTACGTATAAATTTCATTGGCATTTTCTGTAGTAAAACGGCTCCTATTAGAGTTCGTTTGCCAAATACTTTTTTTTTCTTCTTATTTTATGATCCAGAATATACGACGAAGATTTAATAATTTTCATAATTCTGCGTTATAAAGAATCCCATACATATTGTCACAGTTAGTATATTCTCCTTGTAGAATATTTATTAGGCAATTTTATTAACTTCGTGGTATTTACGGCGAACTAGTTATGCAACTTTATACTCACATGCATACTACAGTCTTCAATTACGTAACAGAAGAAATGTTTTTTGTGGTAGTGTAACCGGTTCTTGATCATAGATGAAAACATTTATTGTTCGTAAATTACTTGAAAATTTTTATTTTTGTATAATGACGAAGATTTAATAATTTTTATAATTCTGCGTTATAAAGAGTGCCACGCATATTGTCATAGTTGCTATGTTCCCCTTGTAGAATATTTATTAGGCAATTTTATTAACTTCATGGTATTTACGGCGGACTAGTTATGCAACTTTACCTTCACATGCATACTACGGTCTACAATAATGTACTTTCGTAATTACGTAACCGGTTCTTAAATCACAGATGAAAACATATTATTTGTAAATCAACTCGAGAATTTTATTTCTTGCATATTTTTTCTTATTAAGCATGGTACTTTCTCGTTCATCAATTAAGTAGATACCTATTTACTTTTCTTAAGTTAATTTTTAGTTTTCGTTTTCATCAATGATTCAAGACCGGTTACACAATCGGAAAAATCAAATGGCCTCCTTTCAAAACCGTAAAATAAATGCAATTCTTTTGTATCTTGGGCGAAAAATACGCGGTAAAGTTTCGGTAGTGAAATACACAAGTGCAAACGCTTCATAATCTTCAACATATTTATTCCATTTGCCTAAATAAAGACTCGTCGTACATCATCGAAAATAACATTACAACTGTAACCCTCCCGTTACCTCATTCCTCCATCTAATACATCGTTACAAACCAGAACAATGGAAAGTTTCAAAGAAAACTATTCTTCGTACATCGCCGTAAAACTGTTTTTCGCTTGAAACTTTTTCAATATGGAAATACCAAAAGAACAAAAAAGTAGGAAAAAAAATACAAGGCACGCGGTAAAAACCGGCCATCTATCGTGTTAGCGCAATAAACGTATGCTTACGTGATAAATGGTCCATTTTCTTTCATTTTCGAATACCATAGTCCATTGATATAACGGGATAGCTCTATGATGCGGCAAATATGAAAGCCCAAGTAGCGACATTTTACATACCACGACCATACGCGAGACACGGCACCAGATTCGAACCTTTTGTTATGCCAGTTTTATACCCATTTGTACACGACGAGGATCGGTATCCTCTTTAACTTGTATATACTGGTACTTGTGAAATGCCGCCATTGCAAAAGACATCAGCTGCTTTTGTCGTATCAAAAGAAACCATCGGTCTTGAAATGTCATTTTTCAGATTTATATGAAGTTTTCATCGCTGTCGCATTCACCAAACCGAATTTCAATTCGTGTTCCTTTAGGGTATAACCTCGCGAGTACCTAAAAGTGTGCGTTTGTTGTATGTGGTTTTTGTTTTCACTCGGTAAACTTTAACTGTTCATATAATGTTTGCCAGACTTTCATCAAATATTTTATTATACGGGTTGTTTTATTTGAGATGACCACGTGGCTCGTGGGTAGAAAATTATGAAAATTTGATTTCTCCAAATTTCAATTCGATTTCGACGTTATATGTTAGAATGTTTACTCGCGTCGAAGATATAGAACACGTTTTTTTGGTGATCGTTCGTATTAGCTTCGTGGAATAGAAAAATAAAACCGATTATTGTTTTTTTTTTTTGTTGCAGGGTACAAAAGGGTATAAACGCAAAAAACTTTTGAATACAGTTTCTACAATCAAGCAATCTTTCAAACGCGATGAAACTTGAAAATTTTCTTTTCGTTTATCCGCACACATCGTATGGTTTGGCAATAAAATAAATTCAATGAAAAGACCCCTTGTATCATCAAAACGACTAAAATTTTCTCTCATCCGTTTAACTCGCGCATTTAACCGAACTCGAAGGTTTTTCGCAGCGAACCAATATCCAAACACCATTCATTATTCGCCCTTTTGAATAAAGATGTAATTTTAATTTATTTTTCTTAAAACGAATACCACGAAGGAAAACCGTTTGATACGTGTGTATCGTTTAACGCGCTACGGGGTATTTTTTCTCATTTTCTATTATCTCGGTAACGTTTTATAAATTATCTTTCGATACGTCCCCTTCTCGCGAGTTTGTTTACTTGACCCGCCATAACGAAGGATTAAACCTTTTACGACTTTTTTCAAACTAATGATTCTTTTCGTGCATAAACTTGACGTTGACGCGAGAGCGAATTTAAATAGTTCAAAATGTTGAATTATTTCGCTGTTTTACCGCGTCATCGTCACCGAAAAGATAAGCTAAATTGAACGTATACCATCACCGAGTGTTTATTATTACATGTGAAGTTGGCTCAGGGGCGCATTAATGAATGAAAAATGTTATATAGGGTGTCTGATTAAATTACGAAAACGATTATTCCATAACACTGGGTACGCGTGGTGATAACCTATTTCGGGGTATTCGTGTGAAATTTTTTTCTGTCGTTATTAGCTAAGCTACGATATCTGAAGCAGATTTTTTAATTTGATTGTTTTCTGGATAAAGCTAAAAGTGATAAAAAGTTCACGTAATCTATACAGGGTGTCTAGGTACAGATTAGTACCCCTTCGCCAGCGATGTAGTTCACTAATGCCAGGTTCACGTATGCATGTTTGCCGACCTTGTGAATTAAAAAGGGGCAAAGATATGCCCAGTTAACAATTTTTTTTCAATTTCGTTTTGGATTTTTGATATCTCTGCCCCTTCATTTCACAGTGTCGGCGAACATGCATACATGAACTTGATATGAGTGGACTATATCGTTGGTGAAGGGGTGCTAACCAGTATTGGGACACCCCGTAGACTCACATATTTTTGTAATAATTTTCAATCTCATCACTTTACATGATTAATCTGAAAACGCAACTTTTGCAATGACTCGTAAATCAAATAACAAAAATTGTCTTTAGGATTTGTTGTAAAAGAACAAGATTAGGGGCTTGTGAAATAGAAGGGGTGATTTATGAGACAAAATCTGTTTTGTTTTTTTTGATTTCTTGAAACCAAAAACAAAAATTGCGCTTGCTAAAGAAATCATACAAATTCAGCTTGTCAGCAAAAGACCAAGATTCATTTTCAAACCCTATGAAATATCTTAAATTTGAGTTCAGGGGTTGAAGAATAAATAAAAAAAAACGATTTTTGAGGTATCCTATACTATTGAGTAGCGCTAAATATCTTAAAATCGCATTAAACCCACAAAAATGAGCTCGCTATTTAAACTACAAACAAAGGTACTTCAACTTCTAATAAATCGGTTCAACGCGTAAAAGAACTTAGAAGAACTCACCTACCCTTGAAAATGGTTGATAAAAGGTACAAATAGGTAGCGAATTTTATGACATCGACATCACAAACGCCGCCCTAGCAAAATATGAAGCTATATTTTAAAGCTTCGCAATAATTATAAAATCAAGCTAACAAACTTCGTTGACTCGTTTCGTTATTAAAGTAAACATTAACAGAAGATTAAATTGACGCAGAAAATGAGACGCGCCGTTTAGTATTGTGTATTTGGTATTTTATATGATGTAGTCAGACGCACGAAATGAGGTAGTAATTAAAATTTTCCATCGATCATAGTTCGAGTCTCGACAACATATAATTAATTTTTCAATTAATTTTAAATTATCCACGTCTGGGTGTTTATTTTTGCTTTAACTTATTTGTTTATGTAATAAGTTGATATACTTGAAATGAAATTGATTAAAGATTAAAAATAGGATTTACTTCAAGATAAAAAGTTGATTTGTTTACGTAAAATTTCGCTATGCAAATTGTTTATACACTTTTCCCAGCGCGAAATTTTCATCTCTGTAATAAGCTTCTAAGTCAATTAAAATCTTCTGATGTGTAAACGTCAAGAGGAAACCATTAAATATTGGAAATTTTCGGTTAAATCTTTCACACCCAAATCCCCGAAATTTACTTGTAACACTGAAACTTTTATCAGAAAGCTGTGAATAATGTTAACACGCGAGTCGATACTTCTTTAAAAATTCAACGACAGATTCCTCGTTCATTCTGTCCGTTCTATGGAAATTCCGCTTCTATTAAAAGAAAACAACCGAAATCTCGGCAATAAGACCGGATCTTCGCACCTGTTACATTTCTTTTTTCTGTTTTTTTTTTTCGCGGAAATAGAAAAGATTAAAGAATAAAAGGTTCGAAAAAGCTAATTTCCCGCAAAGAATTTGATAAACATTTATGGAAATGGCATTTTTTACGTATATATTACAGGGAGTATAAAATATATACTATATTTTCACACAATGGTAACCTTTCACCGTCTAGATAAATTTGAAAAAAGTGAACCTTATCGGATTCATGTAAATTTATGAAGGGAAAAATGCTGTATTTTGTAGGTGCAGGTATACATAAGTATAACATAATGTGAAATAATTCACTTAACAAGAGTCTATTTCATAATATAATGCTCTCACATAATTTGAAATATTTAAATTACCTAGGTGATAAATTTTCCCATAGAGACAATAAAACGATATGTCTTTAATTTTGATGAAAAAAAGTATTCGTTTTGTACCATAAAGCTTCAACTTGCATATAAGTCCGCAACACAGTGTGACATTTTCATGTCACAAGACGTCATTTGATGCTACATGCCACTTGCAACCATGTCACGTGACCATAACAATGACTTGTCATCATAATATTATGACATGTGATCATGTCATGTCACTTGACGTGCTACCATGACATGGTCACCCGTCACTCCTGACTGTTACACGTTACCGTAACAATGTAAAGTAACATAAAAATATTGAATTTTTTGTTGAACATGAATATAAGACGCATAACTCGTTTCGAGAGGAAAAAATAATCACCTCATTTGTCATCACACATCATCAACACTTCTATTATCATGACAACGTCATATAATATGTCATTATTCAGGTAACCATGACATGTCATTCGACATATCATAAAACACATGGTCAACACTTGACCATTCCAATGACGTTCATCATAATAGGTCATTACATATCACATGTCAATCATAACCATAACATGTCACCATGATAATAATTTGTTATGATATGGTATATCACTCATGATAATGATATGTCACAATAACGATATCGTGTTATCTACGAATCGTTATGATAACATGAAAATATTAAGAATCACTTATGAACACGACACGTCATCATGACAAAAGCTTGTGTCACCCTATATATCACTCATGATCATGATACTGTATGTCACCACAACAATAACGTGTTATCTACGAATCGTTATGATAACATAAAAATATTAAGAATCGCTCATGAACATGACATGTGACAACCGCGTTACGCTTTTTCATTACACTTTTACCTGTCGATTTTCGATTTTGTGTGCCATAGCGAAGACATGAAAATGTGAAAAATAACACTGGTCGGTGACCTCAAAAAATCTCTGTGTACGCTTATGTACCAACGTAACGCTGAATTTTTATTCTTTCAACTCATCTTATTATACGTGTATATGATTGGTTGCCTTCACTTTCATCTCTTTCATTTGAAAATAAATCTGTTCATCTCAAAGCCAAAATAACATCTCTAGTTCTCCACTCATACCATCTATTGACTTCCTTTCCCGTCTACCTGTTTCGGTACTGTATATACTTTTCTTGAAAGGAAGTAAAATGAAGTCGGGGTTTTAAATAAATTATAGACAATTTTACACGACTTACAGTCGAACAAGACAGTAAGGTTTCGCGTTTATTCGACTTTACAAATTTAGACATCTCATTATCATCTGTTAAGCGAGGCAATGAAATTTATTGCCTTTTAACGAGTTTTCCCCTTCGTTTTTATGCTGACGTGTTTGCATCGCCGTTTACAACCACCGATATTGAATATTAAGCAGATTTCATTCTTGTTGTCTGGTTTTTCTGAATTATTGAAACGTCAAGAAGGAAATAAATTCAATCTAAAATATTTTGGCAATTTTTAAACTACGCCGTTTTGTCGGGTTCATCTTGGTGTGAAAACACTGTCGATATACAGTATTTTTTTCATTGGTTATTATAATATCCATTTTGATGTAAAGTTTATTGACACCATTTTACATATTTATTTTTAAAAGGGAAAAATCAAAACTATAAATTGACGTATTACGATTTTAACGACATCTTTACTGACCATTCTTTTCATCGATGAATCGTTCCCTAAGGAGAAGCGAGAAGCGTAAAAAAATACATTTCTATTTCTCGATTGACGTGAACGTTAGGCACCTATAGTTCGTACGAGTGAAAAATTTAAGCAAATACTTTCATCTTTCTCCTTTTAATTCTTTCTTTTCAAACATTCAGCCGTGCTATTCCCATAGAGACTTCTTCAAATACACAAATTGTACGAAAAAATATACGATTAAATTCCGACGAATTATTCCGTCGATCCTCGAACCACTTGCATAAACTTTCACCAACGTCGATGTATTTTTCAGCATATTTTATCAATCGACAAAACATTTCACTTTCGACGACGAAAGTGAACTCTACATAGGCACATTAATGCATTAAACGAATTCCTGCTCGATAAACAACATTAAGCGAAGTTCTCACCGCGTTGAGTACTTCTGTCACGCTATGAGCTCGTATCAAAATAGTCTCACATTGAAAAATAATCAACTTAAGTATTTATCAGATAAAGTTATGAAGTTGATTTTAAAACCAAGAAAGGTAAAGTCTACTTTTTCATAATTTATGCAGTGTTGCATTAATGAAAAGTTCAATAATTAATCGTAGTGTCAAGTGCTACTTAACACTTCAACATAATAAAAAAATACGCTAGGAAATAAATTTATAAAATTAATCTTATTTTTAAAAAACTACACCATCTCAAATAAATTCGCTACTAAGATAATTTCACTCGCGTATAGATTATAATAAACAATCTTGGTATACAAACAATGTCTCAAATAACAGTAACTTAATTAATTAACATTTATCATACACTGTAACGGAACTCCTTCAACCTATGATTTATCATGCAGCGCGTTTAATTTGGTCCGACAGAGAATAAGGAATAAACGCATTTTGCCTCAGCGTCGATCCGCCATCGTGAACAAAAGGGTAAAAAAAAATCACGTACTCAACTGTACCACTAAAAATATTTATCAAGGATTCTTATTAAATGCGGGAACGAGAAAAAACGTGCATAATGAAGCATAAAAATTAATTATGTAGTACGAATAGATAAATATTTATCCGGAAGTAATTTCGTGTTCGCGACCACAGACCAGTGTAATAACGATAAGCGTGTCAGCACATGCTCGCTGACCAAGGGGAAAATACGTAATTTTTTATCGAAATAAATTTTTAATGCAAAGGGGAATTTTTGCGGTTACCGGGTTTATTTTAAATGACAGAGGAGCTCGGTATTATACGACTATTTGAACAATAAAAGTGTCTAATTTCAACAAACCTTCGTACCACTTAGCAAGCTGGAAATTTCTCGAACTGATCCTTACCATATACACAAGCGTTTTATAGAAGCCGGCACGTGTCCCAGCCACCTCTCATTCTAAGTACCTAATCCTTTCGCCTTTTAGTCTTGAATTCGCATTTAATCGTCGCTTTGCGCGTAACATAATATTTAACCGTTCCTTTTATGCGGTTTTTCACCCTCGTCGAGTCGAAAAGCGTGAGAAATTATTACAACGACGTGTTTGATTTTTGCTTTAAAACCGAATAAATCTTAAACAATAGACGTGAATTAATGTGCATTCCGAGTGTAATATTTCCTTCGTAGTTTAATCGCGCACGTCGGCGTGAAACTACGAAACTATATTGCACACTATACCGAATTACCGATAAATTTTACCAATATCTTTTACAATTAATAGTCCGCCGTTACGACGAATAGCGAGCGTTAAATTCAATATCAATAAAAGCATATTTCTGCGCGATATTTTCCTATGAAATATAACGTTACGAAACTTAAGCGAATTTTTTTCTATAGTTTCGGTAAAAGCGTTAATTAATGAAGCATTACCGAAAAATTCACGGCTTATAAATCACATCAGATTACCCCATTATCCCCCAATTCCTTTATAAGCTCTGTTAACACACTTAGATTGCTTTTTCAGCCTCAACTATGATTAATGAATACATTAACTTTCGTTGCGATTGAGTTTTTGTTACCGGACCTAAATCCTGGTTATCTTTTACATCAGTCATAACCAGTGGAGAAATTATTTTCAAATTTTTAGTACATTTTATTTTTTTGATTTTCCTAAATTCCAACTCCGGATGTCCGGAATGTAATTACGATGTCATGTATTTCGATGTGGAAGAGAAAAAAAAACGTCTCGGATCGTTATAAGATGCCAAAACGTGTTTTTTATACAATGTATAGTTGTAGCAGTTTCTTTCGTCACGTTATCCGGTGCTGAGAAGAATATAAAATTGAACCATTTTTCTTTTTCATAAACATAATCGCTCTACATCGACAAATAAAATTACACTATTTTCGCGATAGTGTATTTCGTATTTCACTCCAAGGCTTTGAATTTTTTCAGCGGTTGTTTTATTTCGAGTTTAGGAATTTTTTTCTACATGAAAAATACCTATCATGTTTGTCGTATTTTTTGGAATTCTTTTTTTCGCTTAATTCAATTTTTGTTTCGAATTTTTTTTTGTTTTTATTTTTTATTTTTTTTGAATAAACAATATACGTAGTTTATTTTGTGATTAAAGAGCTCAACGCGGGAGTACATACTCAAGTAATCACTAATTAGGCATACTCATGTTTGGTAATTTATTTAATAAGTTTTTTAATTTTTTTTTAAATCTTTTTTAGAATGAAAATATAATGTAATAGAATCTTCAAATTTGCTATTTTTCCTGGTGCATCTTAAAATTTTCTTTTTCATTTTAAACTGCTAATAATCTTGTAATTTTTTTTCATGTACGTAAGACACTCTTCAAAATTTTATTTTTTTGATAAATAAAACCATAAATTTTTTGCTAGTCGAAAAAACTCTGAACATTTCTTAATAAAATAATTTTCAGCCAGTAATGTGAAAAATTGTTTTTTTTTAATTGAATTGTAACTGTAACGATTTTTTTTTTAATTCAACGAAATACCTTCAAACTAAAGAACAAATTAATGCAAAGCTTAAAAATAGGTGTTTTTTATTTCAGAAATTAGATCTCAAAAAATATCAAATAGACGTAAATATTGAACACATTCAGAATAAAGTGTTATGCAGTATATCTATTTTTAAAAAATTAAAAATTATTATTACCTTTCACATCATTCAAAACTTTATAAACAATGATCATAATAACCGCATAACATGGCTGTGGAATTTTATTATCAATCACCATACGTAAAATTGCTTGAGTTTTATAAACGCGTGAAATAAAGTCCAAACTTTACGCTGTTCTTATCATACACTGAAACGTTCGGTGTATCGAAGTGTTTTCGAAATTCAACGTCGACTACGCCATCTACAAAAATTTTCAATGCTTCACTCTCTGATGTACTTGAAAAGCAAATAGCATCGACAATATTTTCATGCAGAGTACAAACAGGTGCCAGGCGAAAGTTGAATTTTTGAAGAAATCCGTACATCGATGAAGATCAACTTAGATACAACAAGAATTTTATGAATTTTACAACAAAGGGATTCTTTTTTAATATTATTAAATTCGAGAAGTTTTCAACTTTATGGAGCAAAAATTGTTTCGCGAATTTTAAATTCTTCTACAATTATTTCGCGTTTGTGGAGATTTTATTTAAATGAAAAAAACACCCATTAACATCTAACCTATTTATTCTTAAGAGGAATAGGTAAATTAGTTATGATTTCCTATCACTTTTTCTGATTTTATTTACCTACTTGACATATCAACCGATGTTCTACGAGTATTTCCTTGTTCATAGTGAAATTCATCACATTAATCATCTTACAATGGACGTGACTAGTTACGCCTGTTACTTCAAAACTATGCAATATAATTAACGCTTCTCTAATTTACGAAATTTCACGATAACGATATGCAATTTAACATAACTGTGTTGTTTGACACGTAAATTACAAACTTGCAAAATATTTGTCACGTAAAATTGCTAACAATTCTCGAAATTTCTTCGGTTATGGCTTTAGTGAAGATAGTTTTCAGCGTATAAATTGAGTCATGGCTTAAATAAAGAATGATTATCGCTTTTCTTCTTTTTATGGTGGTATATCATTTTTTCTTAAAATCACGCAAATTAAAAATTTTTATATTTCGCTACATAATTTAATAAGAAAAAAATACCATTTCACAGTTACACATATCATTCCACCAACTGATCACGAATCATATATTTCTCTTTTATTTAATCAATAAAAAAATATTCTATCAAGTTATATCTTCATCGCGCAACTTTTCCAATTACGAGAACAGGTGAAGAAAAAAATATTTGCCAAACTTTCCTAATTCTAATCTCAACACTTGGCCAACTATTTTACTCGTAAAATTGCCTTTTTAACGACATGAAAAATGGCAAATCTGTCAAAATGATTTATAATTTATCGTACAGAAAATTATCTGTATTAAGTTTGTAATCATCGAAACATCTCGATCATTGTTTAATTTTCGCATCATTTCGCTCTTGTGAAAAAAAAATCCTAAATCAATAGTAACAAATTTCAAAGTATTTTTTCTATTTAAAAAAAGTAATTTCATTCAGGAATAAGAAAACGTGTGAAAATAAAATATATTTTCAAGCTAGAAAATTCCGTAGTTCAGCGAACGTGTTATCTCTTCACGCTCACTCCAGTAGTTGGATGCAGGGAAACACGTGCCTTGGATAAATTGAATATATAGGCTTATATATAACTATATCTATTATCTACATTCGAAGCAAATATTTTTTTACGTAGAACCAACGTTTCCACAAGAACATGTTCAAATTGCGTTATTTTGATTACAAAAAATCAACTTGAGTAGGCAGCAGAAATTGAAAAGAAAATTTTAGCTGCTGAAAAGTTACACGAAGGAGTTATCTCACACAGAAGTAAACAACTATCTTTAGTTAACAAAACAAAAAACCAAAAAAGGAAACAGAAGAAAACAATATTTACTAATTGTTGAATAATTTTCATCATTACTCGAATGTTGAAGAATTTCATTAAAATTTAATCTGTTTCTCCAATTTTACGTGTTTCACGTTTACAATGCTATTGTTTTTAATTTTCAAATTGATGGCGCATGACGGTACACAACCAGCTAAAGCCAAGTACCATTCATAATGCGTTAAATTTTCCTTTCTCTAACATAACATTAATCTGATTAAAAAATCAAAATACGTTACAATGCTTTTCCTTGAAGCAAGAAATTTGTATGAATTGTTAGGCGTTCTCCCATCATAATTTTGTTTTCATCCCCAAAACAAACGTATTAGGATAATAACGTCGAAGCTGAATTAAAGACGATCCCAAGGGATACACGTATATATGGAAACATCATTTCTTCATTTTTAGACCTCATGACGATATGAAAACTTTCTTTATTTGGTGATCAATAAATAACGTTTCAGGTATTTCATCATCTGGGGAATTAAGTTTCGAAATTTTAAATCTTCATGCGGTTGTTCATTTTCGTAACATTATCGATGAGAGCAGCTTTTTGATTAATTGCAGAAATATTACGGTTAGCTTCACTGAATTTTGTACAAAGTCTTAAAATAAATGTACGAATGCTTCCGATGATTTTGTTCCACAAATTCATTTATAGAACAACAATTCGTTAGAAGTAAGTGCGTTAAACTGAAAACCAATATCAAAGGTGCTATATGAAAATACATTATGCTCAACAACCAATCTGGTGGACATCTCAAGTTGAAAGTATTTTCATAAAAATTTGGACTACATTCATGCTGAGATTTTTAGTTAGTGCAAATATGCATTGAAATAACGTGGATAATTTTCGTGTATTAATATTAACAGTACGTTGATCGATAATATCGGCAATGAACCAATTCGTATTGTATCTGCACATTTAAATGAATGACTGAAAAATGTGATGACGTCATGACACTCAATTATAAGTACCTTATGAGTAGCCTACTTACGTGATTTTACTTTCTTCATCACCACGTATTTGTTTTCAATTATCAAAAAAATACACATTTTTATTTATTTTAAACATCTTCACGGTTCACGACGTGTTCTCTCGTTACAAGCACCAAATTACAACTTAACATCACCCCGGTGATTCTTGAATAAATAGCGTTTCTAAATTTTGTAAAATCCTCACGCGTTTACATAAAACATCGTAAGATTTATTAATTCGAAACATGTAAGCTATTTTGGTAAATATGACAAAGATTTCAAAATACGCACACTTAGTACACAGTACATACATCATTTGCTTTAAAACACGACACCGCGACGTAGAAAAAAATTTGCACGCAACGTAATGTTGAGAAGGTAGGTATCTAGGTAATTAGATGTATCAGTAGTCAAGAAATATGACGTTGTTTGGTTGTCTTCTTTATACATACACACATTATCAACTTTCTTAATCTATATACAAATGGAAATCGCTCAATCGATACTTCGCCCTTCACCTACTTCTTTGATGCAAGTACCTATCTTTAAAAATCTGTGATTCGCTAAAGTTATTCTTATGACATTATCTTCTAAAAACTTGGGAATTAAAAGGAAAACTAATTCGAAACATATACTTCTGTAGTCTCGAAAAAAGCGTAAATATTAGGAAAGCAAACTTAAAAAAAAGTTTTTGCACCTTCGTAGAGAAAAGATGTTCTAATGTATTCATTTACATTTTTCCCCTATTAACTATGCAAAAATCTTTTGTAGCCATTTCACTTACTTAACATTAATTACATTTTCATTCACTTACCAAATAAATTATCTAGACGCTGAGACGTAAAAAACGTCAACGATGAAGCTAAAAATTTCCAAAATTAAATAAAACCGCACTCGTTTACACTTCTTGAGATTATGGTGTCTTTAATGAGAATTAATGAGAGAAATTAATTTACTTGATCAAATTTAAATGAAACTATGATAATCGGGTTATTGACGCAAATGTAACATCAATATACTCGTACTATTGTGCAAAAGCAAAACTTTTTCGACTTTTTATCGCGATTTTGAAATGATGTGCGAGAATTTTCATTTGAATACGTTTTTGTACATACATAAACACATCCACATAGATACAGAGAGTTAATAACGCAGGCTAAACTATAATTCAAATTAATGCTTATATATCTTCGATGAGTACTAATCACAAGCTTAATGATCGTTTCATCATTGCACACTCATTTAGCATTGACACACCTGAATGCGTTCTCAAATTTGCATTTAATTAAAACCATCGAGCATACAAGTGCAAGTCTTTTTATCAAGCATTCTCAAGCGTTCAAACAGCTTTCAAATAGCTTTTCATTAATTTCCAAAACATCATTATAGGAATATTAAAAAACAAGAATGCAAAAAATGCGTCGAAGAGAAATTTTTTTGAAAAATTAACCCTTGTTAAGATACGACTTTTTCCTCATTTTCCACTAGAACTCGAAAAGTTTGCTTGTATAATATGACAATACAAACTTCTCGAATGAATTTGAAAAGACGAAGTTCACGGTTTCATGATTTAATAATAATATTCAACGATAGTATTTTCTCAACAAAACAACCAATGTGAAATGAATTCATTTAACACGATTCTAGCGCAATAATTGATTGATGTTAGTAAAAAAGAAAATTGTCAGTGTAACGTAAATATTACATTGAGTGCTAATCTTTAAAAATATGTTATTTAGGTGTACGACGTTGGTTTAAAAAAATCCAAACTCTATTTATAAGATTTCAATGAAAGCGATTAAGTCTTGATACAAAAATACTAATAAATATCGTTAAAAGTTCAAATTGAAATTTCATGTAAGTGTCATATCTTATATTTTCACCCGATACACCAATAAATTTTTAAGTTGACCTAATATGCGAGAGTACACAGTTTCCAAGCGTCAAATCCTGTTTAGGTTCAAAAAAACCATATAAAAATGAAAATACGTTTTTTTACACAAACCATTAAGAAAATATTAACTTGAATATTCGTTCAGTTTCACATTTCGAGAAAAATAAACAATAACAATTTCCCAATTACAGTTAATTTATTATTCGTTATTTTTCATAAAAATATCGTGTTAATTAATAAAATAAAGGTTCGCGCATTTTGTTGTCTATTTCATTCGTTTATTTTATATAATTCAAACTTGTACTTTTGTACAAATGAAAGAAAGAAAATAAAGTAAATAGTATTATTGAATGGACTGACGCAGTATTGTTTGTTTATAATCGTAACATTCATAGCTAAATTTCAATGTGTCTCCATGTAACACACTTTTTTGTGTTCGTATTTTAATTAAAGCTCGTCTTGATGATGAACAGTACTTTATTGCTATAAAATCACAAATCGACCATCAAACATGACGTAGAGTAATATATAATATACATATACAAGTTATATAATAATGAAAAATGAATACAAATGTCGTTAAAATTAATTCTTTATTTTCTCCCGATGATGAACAGATAAAACTTAAGTGGTTGTTGAAGAGGTGAAAATGAAATAAATATAATTATGAAACCGAAATTGTGTTTATTGGTTATTGTACATATAAACAGGAATAAAATTTATTCGATTTAAAATCCAAAGAAATGAAAATGCGACTCAGGATCAGTTATATTACATACTACCAATATTACAAATTTGTGAATAAATATTTGAGAATTTAAACAACACGAGATATTAGCATATTAGTGCACACTTTGAAAGCCCTCTGGATTTAAGATCCAAATTAAACTCGCATTTTATATCATACATATGATTATAGATGTATTTAAATAATACCTGACGATAAAAAGAACACATGAAAAAATACATTGTCGACAATGTAAATATATTTTGAAAAAAACAACGTATCAGGTAAAAAATACTGAAACATAAAAATACAAAATAAATTAGCAATAACGGAATTACAACGTTGAAGTTTCACAAAATTTATACAAAAAAGTTATTAATTTCCAATAAATACATTTAAAAAGCAATAAATAACAATCGTTTAAGAAATAAGAAGGTGAGGGTTCTATTAAACACCCATCTTTCTATATGGTAAACATAAATTATAAAATGCGTCTTTTGCCCAAAAATCAGCGTTTTTCCATCCTACCCATCCTTTACCTTGGATAACATTCAACTGATCAGGTCCAGTAAAATGAGGATCTAGCACTAGAAATTTAACAGCGTCCGTTTCGTCGTTTATTTCTACTCCCAAGATCGTGTGTGCAAGAACTCCGCCACCTAAGAAATAACATTTATATGCGTTTTCTGCTCGGAAAATCAAACTAAATTCATAATGAATAATTACCAATCATAACTGGAGTGCCGTGTTTTTTAAAATGGTTGGCCAACTCGTGAGCGTAGTCAGCGATTGATTCACCAACGGCGACGTTTAAAATACGACAAGTAACCGAAAGCAAAGCGTCGAGAACGAAAGATACTTCAAAAGACCCGATCCATTTTTTAGATCCAAGAAAATTTTTGGGTTTGTCTTTTATTTCCACTAGAGTTTCTTGAATTTCTGTTAAAGTTGGAATTTCGAGATCTGTCCATCCTTGATGTCTAATAAAATGAGTTATTTTTAAAAATCAATCGCAAAAAAATTGAGAAGGTAGTTAACTTCATCTACTCACTTATACCAAGAGAATAGAGTTTGTAGAGATCGATACGCGCAACCCCATCCGTTATCATTGAAATTACCGTGCGTATAATGGTAGTAGGAATATGTGCCTTGCACCATTGAAAGATTACCATCAACTAAAAACGAAATTAGTATGATCTGGGTGAAAAAATACACGTTATCTTCGAAATAGAATTGTAAAAACTCACCTCCTGAAGAAGGTAGACCAACATGCACGTTCGTTAAAATTTCTTCCTCGGGTTTCTTTTCAATAAATAAGTATTTAACTGATCTTCTGAATATAGGTCTATCACATAGCAAATTGAATTTTATATGGACATATTTTCGAGCATCGGCTAAGCGAATATAACAAGAATTAATTACTTTTACAAATGATGAAGTGAAAAACCATGATAAAAAACATACTTAAATCATCATCGGAAATCTTCGATGGATATACTAAAGTTACGAAATGTCCTAAATAAGGTGGATAAAAATGGTAAACTTCTGGAGGAATATTTTCATGTATAAAAAAGCTATGATTGATTAATTTTAAAATTCGACACACACTGTCCACTAAAGCGTTATATAAGTGCTTTTCCGTTCTGTTTTTTTGAAACATAATCAACGAATCTAGATTTAAAGATCCTTGAATTCCTTCAAATATTTCTAAAACCAAAAAAAAAACACGATAAATGAATTATACCAAATTTACACAGTAAACACTAGTTTAATTAACTCACTAGTAACGTGTTGAATAGCTAAGGCCCTTTTAGGACTATTTTCGAAATGTTTACCACATGTTGTCTTCATTAACATGTCAACGTTGACTATGACGGGAAACTAAAACAAAATAGCATTAGTACTATAATCAATTCAGAACAGCACGATTACAAAAACTCAACCAACATCTTTTTTATCTTTGCATAAACGTTTTAGATGTGAAGCTAATTGTGAAGACGAAGATTCACTGCATAATACGTTGGTTACTCCTTTTCCATCACTTACATCTTCAGCGTTATTAGAAGTGAGGAATATCTCAGATTGTTCTATATGAAACATAGCTGCTCCTGATGACACCTAAAAATTATTTTCTTACATAATTTTCGAGAAAATAAATCAACGATGACAGTTATAGTTCAATGTCGTACTTTTTTGGAAAAACTACTAATCAAATCTTCTTTATCAAGAGGTACATTGTGACAAATGAAATTCATGGGAATGTTCAAATGAACCAAAACAAATTGTTTCCATATCTCCGATTCAGTAATAATGTCGTAAGATGTTGCGGTAATGATACCATTTTTATTGAAAAACGCTTGAACGTTGTTATTTTGATCCAAATATCCATAGCTCAACAAAATTGGATTATCCGTGACCACGACATCCTAAAGAGTGGAAATAAGTTAACAAAGATAATGAAAAATTTGAACAAATAGATGCAGATACCTTGAAAATGTTACTGATATCTTGAGGTAAATTATCGGCGTATTTTTGAACGTGTTGCGTACAACTAACAACGCCATATAAATCTATTTCTGTTGGGAAATTATTCTCGCTGATACGATACTTCACTTCTTCTTGTTCTTCGATGTATTTCAATGTAAAACTTACTATGATGAGTGTATTTTCGTAAAGTAAGCCGTACAGTTCTCCAAGAAAAGGCGATTTTCTTTCATTTAAACGCTATAAAAATTATCGGATAATTTTTTCAGTAACAGAGTAACTTTATTACTTTTGATGATGTGGATAATAAAATACCGAAAAAAGTATGGCATATTTGATTTTAACAAACTTACTTGAATCACAAGCTCAGCTATCTTTAACTTAGGTCCCATTATTCACAATGAAGAAATTAATATCTTATTATCTTGCAGCTGCCAAAAAACCATGAAACGAAAATAATTGTAAAATTTGGATTTCAATTTCGATTCAGTTATTCAAAAAAAAAAAAATGATAAGACTATCAGGTTAACGAATAAAACCGAATTTCTCACAGTGTTTGAATAGATGACGAGATTTGATCATTTTTGAAGTTCTTATCACTATTTCATTTCTCGGAGACGTAAATAGAAATCGTGAATTTTGTTGTATATTTGATTCAAATAAGCTTGTTGTTCTGTATATTTTTTATTTATTCATTACTCGTAATTTCATTCAAAAATGGGATTTCCCGATAAACCAGACATAAGTAAGATTTACGAACACATGAGACCGGTCAATGTCAGAGGTTACCAATTTCACGTTCCAAAAACTGTCGAGTTAGGTGGTTGGAGATTCTTTAGTTTATTTGTAGGAATCACTGGTTTTATCGGATTAATGCTTTATCCCATAGTTGCTGATCCAATGCTTCACATTGATAAATATAGTAAGTAACTTAGTATCTTGAGCATGTAAATTCGACATTTCTTCTGTATATGTTACTAGGTTTGAATACTCGGTACATATTCTCCCATCCAATATGATTTACGTTTCTCTTTTAACATGAATGATTATTTCCAGAAAAAATTCATGAAGAAAATCAGTCAGAACTATTTCAATCTGGATTGCTTCCAGGGCGTAAGTATTCTTGAAATTGATCAAGTTTTTGTTGAATTTACTACATTTCTTAAATGCCGTAAGATGCACTATTTATATACTGTATGTGTAACTAAAATTCGTTTTTAATGAATTGCAGAATTGAAAAAATGGGAAGATCCTTGGGTGAGGAAACGCGTGGACTAATTCATAACTTAATCTTTTTTATAAATATTTCCTAGGAATACATATAGTTATCTGTGCTGTAATTAATTTTCACGCAGTGGTATACTTCGTGTACATTTTGATGTATGTTAGTGTTTTCTGAATAAATACAAAATTAAAATAGTGTGTGGATTATTTGTTGTTCCATGGTTTTTCCTAAAGTTTATTTGGTTCATCATCAATGTATTGCTAAACTGGCAGAATTGAAATTTGAAAAGAAAACGCATTGTCTTGTTGTGTACAAGACTGAAACAATTTCTCAAACGAAAAGAAAATTGTTTCGATGATTTGATGAATGCCATCAACGAAATCTAGAGAAGAAGAAACACCGAAATTCCAAATAGGTATGTAACCGTATGTAACAACCAATGAGCAACAAAGATAGACAAAGAAAAGAAATGGGTACAAACATTTCAAGGTCGTTTCATCGTTTGAGTGTTTCAGCTGAGATTTGTTTACTACTGTGCACATTTGAAGGGTTAGGGGGACGCGGGGATACGTGCGCTGTTGCTAACCACTTCCTCCGGGAGCGCGGTAGAGCATGAGTGGTTATCGAAATAAAACACCAGAGTGTGTCGATAAAATATACCGTTTATTAACTAATATATGTACATTTATCTCCTACACTAAAGCGAGGCGTATTTATGATATAAATATTAAATATAAATATAGTTGGACTGGTGACTCGTTCCTTTAGGTCGCTCGGGCTAGATGGTACTCGTTCGGATGTCTCGTGCGAATGGTGTCTGGACCACCGGACACCCGCGTATTTATAGTCGTTACCG
>QBDW01006549.1:0-34903 GCA_003261595.1 Maconellicoccus hirsutus | reverse complement strand
AATTCGCAAATTCGCGTCATGGTGTGAAAAAGGCCGTCGAAAGGTGTGCGCGAAGTAAATAACGTCGAATTGTGAACGTTTGCCGTGTGCGCAACTTACCGCCGAGTGGAAAAAAAAAGTTCGCTTCGATTGGGCAATCTTGACGGAAAAGTTTCGCAGATTGCTTCGGCAATTCGCTCCGCGGCGCGGAAAAAGGCCGTCGAGAAGTACGCGCCGTGTAAACAACGCCGCGACGTAAACATGGGTGCGCAACTTACTACTCGGTTCTCTCCGCCGAAGCCGGCCAGACTGCAAGGTACACATAGTACGCGTATACCGCTAAAACATAATATGTATGATGTTTTTATGACTACAATGTGACCGGTTTTTTCGAGTTTCGCGTACATAATTGTTGCATTTGGGCGTTTCGAGCGCGGTGACGGCGGCGGTGGCGGCGTACATCGAAGACGAGCGCGGTTAGCGGGAGTGCATAATTGCGACGGTTGCGCGAACAAACGCGGCCCAGACGCGCGGGTGCAGGGGCTGACGTCTGGCTTAGTTCGGCAACGTGTACGTGTACTCTTGTGTGTCTGTGTGCGTGCCAGTTTTATAACATTGAACAAGGCACGAAATATGAAGAGAAACGGGCCGCGGGCCTAGGCCACTGAACTTTTCCGCCGCGCTCGGCGAATATTTAAGCTGTCGTCGTAGACGGTTCGCGTGATCCGACGCCCCCTCCTCCGCCTCACCATCTATGACCCGCGACCTTGTTCAACAACGCCTAACCTCTGGCAACAATGTATCCGTTGCGATGACGCCGACCCGAACGCTTACCCGATGATTGTGGCTGGTATCTGCTATCTGCCGCCTCTCTTCGGCCCCCTTTCGCTCTCCGAATTGCCTCGGTTCTTGGCCCACTCACAAGTCATTTTCGACGGTTTTCCTTATTTTTCAGCCGCGTAATTTTCGCCGTCATTGTAATTACCCGGGATGGTTTACTCGAACGAGTCTGTCGGTGAAACGGTTTTTTTAATTGTCTCCTCCCCGCTTCGCTTCCTCCGTTTGTATTTTCCTCGTGGCGCGATTACGTTATTTTTTCGCTAGTTTTAGTGGTACTTCGTCTATGTCATAGTCTCGTAGACGCGATATCAACCTGTTATTTTGTCTGCAGTTCGTGCCGATGGACGGACGTCGGACGGCGCGGCTGATACGATCGCGACGCGTACCCGATTCACCTACTCTTCCCATTCCCCCGTCCCCTCTGACCTTTTCCTGTGTAGACAAGAAACGGAAAATACCACGTAATGTAATTATCGTCGCCGCCGACACATTGTAGGCTACCCAACGAATGCGAAAGTAGCCTCGCCGCGTGTTTTTCACATCCTGATTTTTATTCATCTTCGGCCAATTACAGATCGATAAGCGAAGGGGCGCGAGGAGTTTTATCTCAAACTCGAGGATAGATTTTCGTTCGTAACATTTTATATTTCATCTAAAAGTAGTAGAAAAAGGTCGTCCACTAGTTGGAAAGAGTCAACTTTTATAATCCTTTGGAAAGTTTTTAATTTTTAGAAAGTGCAAACATTCGTTTGTTTGAGTTAAGAGTTAAGCATTGGTAAACTTCGTGTATTTAATTTACAACTAATAATTTGCTTATATTAGTAACGGTTACCTTTATTAACGTCAATAGGACGGTGACTCCGAGGGTGGAGTAAAGGGGTTGGTATTTCACTATTTTCCTCTCAATTCGACTCTTTTTCATTTTGCTCAGGTGAATGAAGAATGACAAAAGTATATTACAAAAAGACTTTCTCCATTTACTAAAAAAAATTGAAATAGTTCTAGAGCAATTTTTTTCTAAACTGTAATAATTTATTACAGTGTTTTCTAAAAAACTTAAATTTATTGAGAACTTTCAAAACCAATTTTTGTTTCGAGTTCATCGTGTTTTATTTTTGTTCTCTCGAAAAAAAAAAATTCATGCGCTTTTAATCGAGATACCTAAACAATTTATTCTTCCGAGTCCAATTTCAGCAAACATTTTTGGTCGTCGTTAAAAATCCTTGAAAAAGTCTCCGAGCAGGAAATTCCTTCTCTTTTTTTGAGAAACGAGCTAGAATTTTTTTTCATCGTTTCATTTGACAAAAAAAATTCTGTCGAGACGACCTTTCAATTTTATCGCATTTTCTTAATTTTATTTTTCCATAAAATGACACGTCGGCGAATCGATACAAAAACAAAAACCACCTTTTAAGCGCTTTCTTAAAAAAAAACTCAGTAATTTTCGATCCGGTTGAAAAAGCCAAAAACTTCGATATAAATCATTCGTCGTGTTTGTTGTACTCGTAATTACGTACTCGACGAAAATAATTTACGATTTTTGCCACAACGTACATAAACATATCGCCCAAGTACATACACCTTACGGTTACGTCAGGGTGCCCCCCTCCCCCCTCGTGGTCCGGATACGATACGCGCAGATAATTAGCACACGTGTGCTTTACGAAACCTTCAATAACATTGTATCGAAGGGGTAAAATTCATAGAAAATGACAAAGTTACGATTTTTATTTACGTTTTTGACGCGTTTTAAAACGTTTATCGTTGAAAAAAAGAAGTAAAATTACCCGAGTGAAGTGGTTACGTATGAAGCCTTGTATTTGTAACGTCAACATGTGTGTCGAGTGGATTGCGAAAATGGGAAAAAAACCGTCACGAAAGAAAATTTACGAGAAAATGGAAACGATTAATATTTCTTATCAGTTTTTTCAAGTTTCAGATTTGAAATTTTTCAAATTTCACCGCCCAAGGTACCTCGTTATTGAGGGAACATTACTCTTACCCTCGACCATCGTTCTGAACTCCATGCACGAGAAATTACCGAAAAAAGAAAAAAACCGCAACCCGAAATGAGAGACCGAACAAAAGACGCGGCCATATTGCGCTTCCTCTCTATGCTACATAGTTTCTTGCATTAAAAAAAAAACACACGAGGCAATAATGATTATTTTAAGTTGACCATGGCTATCGCATTTAACTTTTAACCTTGAAACGTGCCCTGCGCCGGTCTAAGCTGCTGCAACATTTTATTAACATCTCGAATAATAATTATCGTTAAAAAATACTTGAAAACCGCGCGCCGCGCTCGTCCCGCGTGCATTGCAGCCTCCGCATGCGTCCGCTATCCCTCTGTGCTTCTTTTTTTCGCATGCAACACACCAACAAGTTTATAACACTTTATGCTACGCCGTAGTCTATGTAGCTGAGCGCATTACTACAGCTATTATCATGTACGACGATGATGCCTGATACCTTAACTTACGAGTATATCAGTGATGGTGCTCTCCTGTTGTGGGAGTACAATCGCTGAAATTTTATTTCAAAACGCACATTTTTTCGCTGATTTTTACGTATTTTTAATTCGATGGTATTCCTTCCATGTATTTTACGAATTTCATCGATTTTTGTTTTGAATTAAACAAGTACTAGTATTTTCAGTAGTTTTCACTTCCAGACAATCCTCCGTTGGCGAAACATACTTCCTTTGTGAGGGATAATTTCGTAAATTGTGCAAAAATAGCGGAAATAAAAATTGAAATTCTTGATATTACGAGTAACTTAACGAGATTTTGAAGGCTTTTTTTCAATAAAATTCACGATAGTAGAAATTTCAGATTTTATTTCCGTCATTTTTGTTCAATTTTCAAGGCTATCCTTTGTCGGTCTAACTCTCTGTGCGGGTGCACGTGTACGCAATAGGGTATTCAGTCACAATAGGAGTCAGAAACTCTCTTATCAGTCATCAGGTGTAAATAATTTCCAAATTATTTTGCAATTTTTTTTGGAGTCCTAGAAGTCGATTTTCTTAAAAAGCAAAATAAGGCAAAAAATAACGTACAAAAGTCGACTTTTTGGACTCCAAAAATTTGCAAAATAATCTAGAAATTATTTCAAACAAAAAATGTTATACGACCCATCACTCAAACATCAGTTCATTTTGAGAAAAAAAAAATTTTAATGATGAGATTTAGCGCGCGCGCGTTAATCGGTACTTCTCACTGTGTGGTAGCGCCTCGTTTACGGTTACGCGCGTTGCTGCGTAGGCAATTAGGCATGTTACTACAGAACCAACGCGAAGCCGCGCGCAACGGTGAACGAGGCGCTACCGCGTAGTGGGAAGTTTCACCCAACGCGTGCGCGCGGTTTTTGTGATTTTGACCACGGCCAAAATTTTGAAAAAGATATATGACATTTAGGGGTCAAAAATACATCGAAAAAATGAGGTTTGAAAATTTTGCCGAGTGATGTAGACCTTTCAAAAAAATAAACGAAGTCGAAAACGCCCGTTTGGAGGGGAAACAATTCGAATGGGGAGTTGTTGATTTTTTCATGGAAGGCCCTTGTGAGGGTCTACCATGTATTGAAATTTCAATTAATTCCGTCGACTGTAATTTAAGAAAAAAATTCTTATCTGATTTTCAAAAAAAAATTCTCGAAAAGGGGGGAGGGAGAAGCTGAAATTATATCATCAAAATCTGGATCCTGAGGCAGATCGCTTATGGTTATCTGCCTTTAGCCTTTCAGCTTATCATCTCATTTTGCTAGCTCAAATGCTACATTGACTGAACTACAATAATTTATTCGAAATAATCTGTCTTGCTTCTCTAAATCTAATAAACCAATTTCTTTTTCGAATAACGAAATCGAAGCGCATTAACCCGATTTCTTTTGTCATCTAATGCGACTATTCCAACACAAGTTAATTTATTATTCACAACGAGTCGCAAAAAACTAGACTGTTTGGCTACAGGTTTATATTTGAAAAAAAAAAATCACGTACGCGCGTAAAACCGATACGTCGCGTCGTCGCAATTGTACGATTATTTCTGGAAAACGCGTTACAAAGACGAGTCTCGATGAAGCCACAACAATGTGTCAATGTTGCCGAAAAATACTGCAGCACGGGTTAAACTCGATAGAGAAACGCGTAAGCCCATTTATAATGGGTAATTTATCGGCGTTCGGAGTTAATTTTCGTCTAGAGTAATCGATGACACAAACTGTGTACGGCAGACTAAAATAACATCAATTCCATTACGCGTCCTTCTTTGTTGCGCGTTGTTTTTCGAAATAGGCAATAAGCACGTGTTCCGTTCGAAAGACGATAGGCTATGAAAGTTCGATGGGTATTTAACATCGGAAATATTCCGACGTGGAATTCTCGCGTACGCTTTTTCCTTTCTTACGTTTTATTTATTGCAGGCGTATTCTTGCCAATACACGTGTGTATTCTCGAGCAGGGAGTTTTTGGTACATTGTTTAATGTGTTTTTCGACCGAGATGTTGCGATAGTTTGCGTTTGTTAGAAAGTATCGATGCAAGGACCGAGGAGTGGTGACGTCGAGTTTAGTTGAAATGTTTCTTTTATTTGCCGAAAATTTTTGCCACTCTGACAAGGCAAGCAGAGGAGACGAGGAGTGCTTCGTATTATCGGTAGCAATCCTTCGTTCTCTAGATAATTTTATTTAGTCCTTCCTCATCCAAAAGCTGGCAGCTTTCGAGTGTAAATACGTGTACTTTGTTTGTCAAACTTTCATTCGCTCGCAGCTATCGTACCTCTTATTTTTCATCGGAAATTCGCCATTGAAATTGAAATTTTCAGCGAAATACGTTTAAAAAACGTTATTTTTATGAAAGCCCAACGTTGACCCCCGGAAAACAATTTTATTTCTTTCTTTCGCATCTCCCTCCGCCGCGTACTATTTCTTAGAGTCTCTAGCAACTTTTTGCCAAATGTTTAGGTATTCGCTTTAAAAAGCATATAAATAGTCGTCTTTTTAGAACTTTTACCGCAGTTTTCATTTTCAACAAGTCATTTTTTGATGGAAAACGTAGTTTTTAAATTTTTTTTAAATTTGCCAAAAATGGAAAATTATAACGAAACATTGTTGATGTTTTTTTCCAAATATGTTGGTTTCATTCAAAATCTTCGATTTTTTTACGTTTATTTTTTACAAAATGAAAACTTTTGATGGCACTTTATAACATTTTTAAAACTTACAATATAAATTATTATAAGCTTTTCGTGATTTCATTTTGGAATATATAATTACCAAGTACCTTTATCAACTTCAAAACCTCGACCTAATCTGGTAGACTTTTTGTAAAATTTCACCATGCTTCGTTAATTATCCACTTTTTGTATTTTAAATGTAATTTCATTTCATTATCGCGACATTTGTGTACAAAAACTGTATATCACGTTTTATTTATTTTTTTTTTTAGTTTTTCAACATTTTTTTTGCGTCGTGATTTATACGGTTTATTTTGAAATGTCGGTTTTTTTTTGTGTCGAAATTATCACCCGAAACGAGTATTTTTGTGGTAAAAAAATTGTCCATTTGAAAGTTGAAAATTGCGGTGTATTTATATTTGAAACTTTGAAAAAAAACAAATCATGTAAAATAAAATTGATTCATCCAGGGCCGGTTTTAAGGGAGGGGTTTTGGGTGTTAACCCCCCCCAGAGGTCAAGCTCCACTCGCAATTTTTACCTATTTTAAAACGCAACATCACTTTTAGTTATCTCTTCTTAAAAAAAAAAATTACTCATAATTTTAGGAACCTAACCCCCCCCCCCCAACGAACAATCCTAAAACCGGCCCTAGATTCATCTTATTCAAGTATATTTTTAACAAGAAACGGGATACTTTTGGATATGAATTTCGTCCTAAATATTTGAAAAACTGCAAATATCCATGAAAATGACGTCCAATACGCAGCTATCGGTCTTGTCGTGAAATAATATTCGAACATTGTTGCAAAAAAAAAAATAAGGGAAAAGAAAGACGAGAAAAAAATTGTACAAGCTGATAAGAAAGCCATTGGACTTGCGTTAAGATAAGATTTTTCCTCGTGTCATGTACAGCTTGTATATTTAATCGCTTACTTACAAGGTTACTGTGGTATTCGAACTACACACGAATTGTACCACCCTTTGCCCCACTTTTCGCCAATTTTTTCGCCAGAATGATAACACATTGTATCGACGGTTCGATACAATGATAATAAGTACGTTATCGAATCGAGGAAAAATTTTTCAACGATGTAATTTTAACGAATAGCGAATTTTTTCTTCGCGCTAATTAAAGCCGCGTAGTTAATGGCGAAACAAAGGAGAATCAGAATTTTGAGATTTTCATCAAAATAAAGCGCCCAAAATTGAGAATACATAATGTATATGTATTCGCACGTGTATCCGTTAATCGTTCGAGTTGCTCTGTCCGCCTTGGTTTAGCCTCGAACCTTATTAATTAATCGTTTCCTGTGGGAGTATCGTGTCAAAATGTAATTTTTTATTGCCATATTTACATTGTTGCCCGAACGCGAGGGTACTCGGAGGAAGGACGCGGAGCGGAGGTGTCGCATCGATCATTCAGATAACGAACTCATTTTCCACGCGTTCCCGAAGGTTTCTGCGCGTCGCGGAAATCATCCATCGAGGGGCAAAACGAGCTGAAATTTTACGACGAATATTTTTTACGAGCTGTCTACGAAGAAGCCATTACGGTTTTGCGAATTTAATAAAAATAGTACTATTTTTACAAACGTCTCGCGAAATAGTTGAAAAAAGCATTTAAAAAAAGCTTCTATACGCGTTACACATGTAGTTCATTAGTATATATTTTTTTAATGTTATTTGTGCTTCGAAGCTGTATTCGATGCAGCTGCGGTTTTTCTCGTGTGTTTTGTCCTCTTCTTAACATCTTTTCGGTTCGCGTCTTCGTGTATAATTCGTTATCTGCTGCGTGGATATTTGCTTTCAATTTTTTTTTTTTTCGTAACTGGTTTCCGTTCGGCAATAAAATTCGCGAATCCGTCGTTAAATATTACCTACATAATGTGCAACGTCTGAGCTGGTAACGCACTTTGTAGCGAAGCCAAGCAGTGTAACAAGAAGAAAGCCGCGATTGCGGACGAATGTTTAACACGTCTCAGCGAGGCGCGCAGCAGAGGAGTTCCAGCCACGAATTTACGCTCGAGTGCGAAAACGATCACGACCATGTTGAGGTTGAAGACAGCGTCAATTATTCACTTTGTACCAAATCACGAATTAACGGGTGGAGTCTGTCTGCGATGGTGCAGTCAGCGGCGGCTAATACGTCATTGGCTTTTGGTGTATACATAACGTTCAATGTCAAAAATTCGGCACAACGAATGCCATTATATCGCGTACATTACATGCTACATAACTACATCGGCGACCCGTAAGGACGCGAACTCGTGCGATCAGTTTCTTCGCGCGCTCCCAATCTTCTTCGCGAGCTTTCGCAGGTACTTCGGATCTTCGGATGTACGTAGGCTAATTCCTTCGATACACGATCGCCAACCACATCGAGGTGTCGATATGGACTCCGTTATGCGGATATTTTCATTCCTCGTCGCACCATTCCTTCGCAGCGGATCTTTTATGCGTCCTTCTACGTGACCATCGTCGCGCCCAGATGGAATACCACGCGAGTCTAGTACGCGTCGCGGATGAAGCTTAATTAACCGCGTGAATCGGACGCCTTCTTTTCGCTCGTCGTCTCGTGTCGCCGCCGTGCATCGTGTTCGTTCGCCTTTTCATTCGCCTCGAAGGCGAAGTAACGCCTTTTAACGTCTATTCGCCGACGACGATGATTTCTTTCCGCGAATTCTCGTGTTTCGCGTCATTTACGAAGCGGCCTCGGCGACGTGTACAAGATGCCGAACGATGTTGAACGTGTGTAAGAGCGGACTCGGATTAAATCAAGGGTCTTTATGTTTCTACGGTCAATTCGAGTCTCGAAGATACTCAAAATTACTCGAAAAGTAGCCTATTTACTCTCCTGAACTCCGCAGCATATGCCAAAAACCGCATACTGTGTTAAATTTTTGAAAAAATTTCACAACCCAACGTCAAAAATGACATAAACCCGGAGTAGCAGCGGCCAGTATGGAAATGTCGTTTCTAACATTATATTGTGAAAATTTGGTTGTGTCTTCAGGGCTCTGTAATTTACTAGTAAATAACCGCGATTACATAAAATTACCGTAATCACCAAAAATTACTCGTAATTTTGCGCAATTACCGATAATTACGCGTAATTTACCACAATTACCGGTAAATACGCGTAATGTTCCACAATTACCGGTAATTACGCGAGGTAATTATTGATTACTGTAATTCGAGTCGAATTTTGGTAATTCTTTTCTTGATTATTAATATTTTGGTAAATTAGAATATTTACCGGTAATTTATGGTATTTACCTTCGGTAATTCGTATCAAATTTTGGTAATTTATCGAAAAATACCGTGATTTGGGGGGGGGGTATCGCGTGTATTATTCCTTGTCTTGTTTTATACGTAATTTTTTTGGTAAATCAGAATATTTACGGGTAATTTAGGGTATTTACCGGTATTTATGGTAATTTTGGTTGAATTTCGGTAGTTTACCGTTATGCATCGTGGAATTTTTCGTTCGAATATTTACCGGTTATTACAGTAATTTGAGTTGGATTTCGGTAATTTACTGTGATATTTTGAGATTTCGTCGTAAATTTGAGTGGTTTTTTTTTTTTTTTTTTTTTTGTAAATCAACGTATACTAATTTTTTTTTTTAGAAAATTTCAATAAGCGGCTCAATTACTTCGAGAAAAAATTTAAAAAAGTAGTTAAATTTCTTTTTACATCGATCTACATTTCTCCTAATTTCATCGGGAGGGTATCATTTCGGACTTATTTATAACTTAAGGATACGGTTTCTTCAAAGAGATATTCGAAGTGGAGAAATTTCAAGTGATCGCGTACATTGGAGATGGACCACCTCGTAGAGCAGGAAATGTAAAAACATCGGCGCGTTCTACATTCTTGATGTCTTTTTCTACGCCGCATACTTCACAAGAAGGAGTCATATTTTTGCACCACAAATACGTTGGCAAATTCTCGAAAGTTTCGCTATAGCGGACAAATTGGCGAATCGAATAACACGATATCTACGTTCGGTGTTGGCAGATGTCGAATACATAATGAGCTTTGGTTAAATACCAGAACTAACTACAAGATGGGCGATCGTAGCGTTTCGTGTTGTAGACGCGATATTAATGGCTATTCGCGGACTTGCGATTGGCATTTACCGCACCCGGCGACCAATACTCGGAAAAATGTCGGTTTCGCGTGCGTTAAATAACGAAATAAAAGCCGCGTCTAGATTCGCGAGTATAATCTCGGTGTCAAAGTGCGCCATATTCGTTCGTGTGGCGTAATTTTTTTCTCATTGTGGGCCGTACCACGTTGAGAACGAGAAGGTATTTTAGCGAATTGACAGACGAGTTTGCGTCTTGTTTTTGAGCCGTTTCGTTGTAGTCGAGACGGTGATTACGTCGACTGTTGCCGTATCACGTTTGCCGCGCCGCGCTGCGCCGCGAACGCGCTCCGGGAGTCGACGAATTTTACTTCTACGAGTATATTCGGAAATTGTGATTTTTAAATTATCCGATACCAGAATGAGTTATTTTTTCGATCGCAGATAACAATCTGTGGCTTCTGTACGAGCTCGTAGTCGCCTTGCGCCGCTGATAATTACATATTCGACTTCCCACGTGGAGGCGAGGGGGTCGCATATGAAAGAATTATCGTCGAATTAGTAATCTCGCCGGGGGAAAAAAATGCTCGTTGATAGTTCATCTTGAAACGTTTGCCGCTTCTTTGAAATAGAAAGAAAAAACTGCTCGCGGTTGTTTCCCTTATTTTTTCTCTCAACCCGAACCAATTCCGCTTTTCGAGTAAATATTCCAACAAAGTCGGTAATTTACCGACTAAACTGGCGTCGAGCTTAGATAATCTTATCTCGTAATCAATTCAGACTGCGTATTGTCAAGCGAGCTGATTAATTATACGGTACTTCGCTTTTCACCCCCTTTGCCTCTTCATCCTCATCGAACCTCTTCTCGTTTCGCTTCGTCTACCACATTGCTGTAATAATCGTTTCTCGAATGTGAAAATGGATTAGAAATTTATCACGTTTTCGAATTGTAAAAACGAGTACTGAATACGTGGTTACGTGTACGTTTACAAAGTACTGTATCGGCGAATTTGCCAATGTCGAGTTGACCAAGGGTTATTGCAAGCGATAGCGAAGCGATACCATATCGATAGTGCGAGCAATTTGATTTCTTATTTTATTTTACCTTTTTTTTATTTTTATTTTTCTTTTCGTCTTCGTCGATAACAAAATGTGAAATTTGTAATCGATACCTATGCGCAATCGTTACATTCTCATACGTGTTGCTATGTAGGATGCGTGTAATTAGCATTTGTCATTGTATATCCGGTTTGGGTGCTCGAATGACGTAAAATGTCGTCTCGCGCGACGTGATCGAGAAATTCTTCGCGATATGGAGTTCTTTTTATGTAGGTACTTCTACTTACTGCATACTTGTTCCTCCGTTTTTCGTGCGATTTGACGAATCGCTAGAATTTCGGGTATGACTGGCAACTCTATTCGGTGTCTGTCCATATACCGATTACCTATAGTATAAGAATGAATCGGTCCAACTTTGTCGAAAGAATTAGAATGTACGAGATAAGAGATCTTTCTAAAAGTTTCACGAAGAACGAGGGGGAAAAATGTGTGTTTTTTTTTAAATAAAATTGAATTTGAATTTTCTCGCAGATGACCAAACCTAAGAGTATCAATCAGTTGGAGGTGAAGTGACTAGTAATTCGTTAAAATTCTATCACTCGAAAGAACACTTGTATCGATTACGGAATTCTTACTTGTTAATTTATCGTAATTACCAGTAATTTCATTTATATTTAATAAAATTACCCCCAAGTTTACCGAGCTTACGGATACTTTCGGGTAAATTACCGCCGTAATTACGGACTGTTCACTATAATTACCGTTAATTCACCGTATTTACGGATAATCTGTCGTAATTACGGGTAATTTACCGTATTTACGACAGCGTATTTTCTTCATCTCGGTGAACGAATTAGGTTATAATTATTCGTAAAAATTATTTCAATCGCGTAATTTCAACGTATTTACCAATTTTACTCGATATTCTCTGTAATTACCGGTAAATTACGATTTAGTGGTATGGAAAAATTTTTCTTTTTCAAAACCACTCAATTTGGTGTTGATAAATTATAGCGACTGTATGAATAGCTTATGAGAGTACGTGGTAATTAGTAATTACACGTAATTACGTTGTTTACTGAAATTACAAGACATTCACATTTTATGGCTCTTTCTTCTCGCTGCAAAATTTTAACGATAACGCGAGCTACTCCTGAAAATTGATTTTACCTTTAATGATTTTTCGTGTTATCTGCGCTTACATGTGATTAAATTTAGAAGCACGTTGAATGATTCGTTTTTTCTTGATTTTCTCACTTGCGAAATGAAAAACCAAGTACGAGTTATGATTTTTTCTATAAAAAAAAAAACTGTCGTTATTATAGTCTTCGCTATTCGGAAACCGTAAAATTCCTATCGCGTTATTTAGAAACGCGGCGATGGCGTAATTTTCTTCGAATCGAAAACAAAATATACTCGTATTCTCATCCGGTGCTGGTCGAATTCGAATATATTCTTTGTAACGAAACGAAGAAAGAATAAAAAGCAAAAAAAAATCATACACAGTTTCCGTTCGCCAAGTGTTGGCATTTTTTTCAAATGAAATTATTCGCCAAGAATGTGACCACAAGAAGGAGAAGAGTAAAAAAGGGGGAAAAAATCGTCGCAGAATATTTGAAGAATGTCTCCTTGTTTTTATATATTAGATTCGAGAGAGCCAGTCAAACAGATAAATTATTACGGCCAAGTTACGCCGCAAAGTGGTTCTGACTTGGACTTCGGTTCGTGTGGGTTTGAGAAACGATCCCGTCGCTAATTCGCGAGTAATTATTGGAATAGAGGGCGCCGAGCGGGGTATCGTTGTTGTGGCGTGAAATTCGAAAGTAGTCGATGATTTTGGCGATTTCCGCAATGATGGTTTCAATGGTCTCCGCAATTCGTCGTTGGTAGGATTTGTCTGTGGCGTGCGCAAGCGTAGCGAATTTTTCAAAGGGTTGTCCAAGCGGTCCAGACCGCCTTGTGAAAATGTGTTTTCACGAAAATATTCGAATTATTTTTGGAATTTTCCCGTCTTTAGAACGCCGCCTGATCGTTGGTAGGTGATTTCTTTTTCTTTAGTTTGAGTTTCACAAGGCGATAAGAAGTGCTAAAAGGAGTCGGTTTGTTTGGAAAATTCTCGAATCGAGCATTTATTCACGTACGCAATGTTACAACGTGATTTCATCGATCTACTTTTTTTTTGTTATCTTCAAACTGTACTTATTACCTAATTTAGTGACCTTGTGGATGTGCGCTTTCGCTATCGAAAATTTCAGATAAAACGTATCCTAAATGAGCTGTGTATTTTGCATCATTGACGTGTAATTACGTAGATATAGACACGTACAAGCTGCTCGATAAATGCGCCTACGCGTTTGCGCGATTTTTCCAAACGTCTCGTTCGCAATTTCCCATCCTCTTTGTCGTACTAAGTACTCGACGATTCAATTATGGTACGAAAGACGCGCGGATTTATGGTCTCGGGTCGATTCTCAACAGGAGGGCTTTCCCTCGCACGTACGATTCGAGTAAACAGATCAATATTTTTGGAGAAGTTGAACGACACGCGTCAATTAGATTGTCTGAGACTGAGTTCGAATCCGTTTCTCGACACGGTAACTTCGACGAGGCGACGGCTAATTAACGACCCTTTAGATTGTAACAAGCCAATCGCGACGAAGGAAATATTAGCCGCGCCTGATGCATCGACACTTTGAACCAGTTCGAACAAAGTAAATGGAATACCGACGGTGTATTGATTCGTCATACTTGGTAAACGGGCTAAGAAAATTGTTTTCCGACGTCGCTGCGCCTCTCTCCGCTCGCGCATCTTTCGTTCTCTACACGGTACACACCATCGTAAGCGTTGAAAAAACACGCCGTCGAACCGGTTTTCACGTATTGGCGGCATTTGTACACGTGTTCGTGTAAGTGATCGATTAAAAATTGATAAAAAAAGCCTACCGATTGTAAGCGTCAATTGAAGCGTCAGGTGTTATGAGGGGGGGGGGGGGGTGAAATTTGGTGTCAAGTTAGTTTTTTGGCGTTGCTCTGCCATCCTTTAAAAATAATATTTTCCCTTCTCCCTTCACTCATCACCTACATGTAATAGAATCGCGAAAATAATTTTACATTATCGGATAATTTTAATCACCGATGGACTAAATTCTATAAAACACATTGAAAATTTATTTTGAAAAATTCCACAAATATACAAGGTGTCCGTAGAAAGATTATCTCGCGTGATATATTTTTTTTCAATTTCCGAATATATCGTTATCGATATAGGCTACTCGCACGTTACCAACTACATAATACATAAATGTACCAAAATACCGAGATCTACTCGTACAGCAGAGCGACACCCGATATGAAGCAATGTTTCGTTTATCGTTGGTGACGAAAAAAACATACGAATTTTACGACCGGTTGTTTGAATTAACGATCGGTAAGAAAATCCATGCGAAGCATTTTGCCAAAAGTACCTACTCTTTATATCGCAACAAGATCTGTCGTTGGGAGCTGAACGCTGAGAATGGAGACGGTGTAGGCTATTTGTTTAACATTTTGTCACGTCTGGTAGTAAAAAGCGTACACAAAATAATCTCGAATTCGTCGAGTGGGCAAAAAGAAAGAGTAAGAAAAACCCCTTTTACTGGTAATCTCGCGAAACATAACGCAACGCGATTTAAAACCGTAAAACGAGATTTATTAGAACGTTATTAAAAACGGTAATTAATCATTTAATTAGGTATTAATTGCTAAATTTCACGTTCGATGCAATCAATTACATTATATATATTGTAAAAGCAAAACAATTATTATTTTCATACACAGTTTATTACCTACATTGCCAAATACGCTGGTTCGCAAATAGGAAAAATATTTTAGCGAAATTTCACAAGTTAGTGCGTGCTTTGCGATCTAAACGTCTTACATTTTATTCTAACGTCGGCGTAGAAATTTCGCTTCGATCAACTCCCCTCTTCGAATTTTTAAAATTACGCGAGGAAAGCGTCGGATTTTCTTGCATTATTTTCACGAAAAATCGTCATCGGTGGTGTGTTTGAAAAAATTGAAATAAAATTCCCATCGTGATAGCGAAGTTCTGAAGTTTTTCCCCCTCCCCTTAAGGTGTCCGCCACACTTGAAGCGGAACTGGTTCAACTGAAATCCTTCGAATTTCCCGAACCACGTACGTAGTCGCTCGCCGGGGAACGTTTGAACGCAAGGGAGGGGTAAGGGTAAGGGTAGGTGAACACATCGGTTAAAAATCCAGCCGTATGAAATTTTTATCACAACGACGAAAGCGCGTGTAGTGTATCGAACATTGTATATTAATCCCGCGTTTAAGGCTCGAAGAGAGAGAGAGAGAGAAAAAAAAGAACAGTTGAAAAAGCAGTAAAATAATCTCAACGTTATCCGGTTATTCTTTCGTTATAAAAATGCCGCCTTTTTTCTCCCTCCTCCTCGGTTGTTTTTTTTTTACGACGCGAAATTTCCAACACTCGTTGGGCCGAGGTGGCATAAATCATTTGGGGAATTACGTCGTGTGATTTTTCACCCAGTTCGTCCGAATACGCTGGAAACGGCCGCAGTCGCCAGTCGCGTAGTTACCGAAAAACTAAGCTATTAAAAAATTTACCTACCACTTGAGCTAACCCGCGCCACAAAGTGGAAGTAATTGGCGGTAGGAGGGAAAAGGTAAAAGATCAACGCAATATGTGACATAATATACACGCTATCCCTGCTCGGTGTTCTTTAGGTTCTGAATTTTTACGACCTTTTACATACTAACCTCTTTCTTCCTATTCAACTCTTCGGTCCAGTTCATTTAATTTAACTACCGTTCGGTGCTCGCCGCTTAGCTAAGTTTTTACGATGAAGCGACGCGTATATACCTACTTGGAAAATGAGAGTTGTAAAATTTGAAATATAACTCTTGAAAGAGTCGCGTATAGCGTACAAAAAATATACGTATACCCTGTTTTCGACACAATTTATTCTCAGCCGTCGTAAATGTCAAAGATGGTACAATATGAACGAAAAAAGAAGCGTTTATAATTGAATATCGGCGTGAAAAGGTATTTCGTTCGGTCTAATAGTCGTCGAGTTGATGAAGTGTTTTTTTCCCTTCTACGAGATTTCTTTTACTTATTCGTGCACCGGATTAGCGCGAATGTTGCTAAATCTTCGCCGAAGAGTTTCGAGCGCTCTTTGAAAGCGCCGAGAAGCGTTGCTAGCATCGTCGAATCGTATAAACATCAAGGTTCCGAATTGCCATTCGCTGTCGTTGAGGAGAAGCTCTACTTGGCCTGGCTGTGTCTCCGAAACGGTTCATTTGACCGGGCAAATACGGTACAAGGATGATTTTTTGTGGAGAATTGAGAGAATTTAAAGCGCATTTAGATTACTCTGAGGTACACATATTTTCGCGCTGAAGTCAAGTTCAACCGAAATGGCAAGGTTATTCGATTTAGGTTTCTCAACGAAGATGAATTGGCGAACGAAAAGAAGGCGAGAAAGTCTACATTTTACGAAAATACGCAATTACGCCATTTTAAGGTGGAGGAAGGAGGGTTAATTTGCGATTTATTAATAAATCGTTGAAAACGTGATTTTACGTACAAAAGTAGACTTTTTTGACTGCAAACAAAACGGCAAAATGATCCGGAAATTATTTCAAACGAAAAACATAGGTGTAACTGTTAATTTTTTCCCAATTTTTCGTTTTGTCTTCAGATTTTTGAGTCTTGGAACTTTTAAGTCGAAAACATCCGTTTGGAGGGGATAAAATTCGAGTGGAGGTTGTTGATTTGTTCATGAAAGGTCCTTGTAAGGGTGTGGGTCTACTATGTACCAAAATTTGAATTAATTTCGTTTACTGTAATTCGAAAAAAAAAATTATTTCTCGAAAACGGGGTGGGCGAGGAGGGAACTGAAATTTTGGTCATGGTACCCACCTACCACCCAAATATCATGAAAATCTGGACCCTGAGGCAGATCGCTTATGCTTGTCTGCCTGTAGCCTTTTCAAACGCTTTTTTGAGGAAAGAAGGGGAGGGGGTTGATTGAAGTGGTCAAAAAAACAACCTCCACCTACATACATGCAACCAAAATTTTTAGTCATTCGGTTTTCATATTAGAAATATCGTTCAAAAATCTCCTCTTCCGAAGAATCGAACTCCTACCCAAGAACATTAACCCATCTACCTCTTCGGGTTAAATTTTATCGAAAATTTTTGCCACCGCGGAAACCGGTTCGTAGATTTTTTCGCGTCGATTCAATGTATCGCGACGAACCAAATGAATCCGAGCGAACGCGTCCGACACCCGCGAGAATAACGTCCGATATTTAATTACACGGTCTCTAGAACTGGATATTGTTTGTGTTACGTTGAAAAATGTCGATAATTATAGGTTTGGGCGATGCGATGGCGTTTCGGGAACGCAAGGGGGAGCCTTGGAGGAAACAGGCATTTGGGCTCGCGCGACTCAACTCTCGATACATTGTAGCTACGAGTCGAGTGAATATTTCATTTATGGTCGATGACCCGCCGCTAATAACTACCGTCGTCGGTCGGTTTTACGTGGCTGAAAAAAAAAATTTCACTCGAACCGGACCCGACCGCGGCTGCGAATTGGTAATTGGATGACTTCGCGTCCGAGACCAGATTACGCCAGATAAATTCGCCAGCGATATATGCAAATTATGGTCGTATTCGCCGTACCCAAGGATACGTATAAATGTTGGGCGAATGGTATCTGTTACGTTTCAATATTTATTAGACGACTTATCTCGTACCGCGAATCGAACCGTCTAAATTGTAACTAAGGTTACGTGGCGGTGTTTTAATTAGCGCCAGCTCCGATTAAACTTTACCTTTGATTACCTTCGAACCTATACGCGTCATTGTAACTTTTCACATATCGAGGAGCTGCCAAATACGTGTAGAATACAAATTGCATACTTGGAAGGGAAAAAAAACGAATAATTAATTCGTTGATACTACATACTACATATTTCTTTTTTACGATACACACAATTTTTCCTGCGTTAATTACATCGAAAAAAAAAACATATAAGCGAGTACTAAAAACGAATGGCGCGGAAAGCGTTTATTGCATATTACAATTTTTTTACCGTAACAAAAAATAATTGTTACGACATTAATCGTCAAGATGCCACGTTCCATTGTTGTCTTGAGCCAGTGTGTGAAAAACATTCAAAATATAGGTTTGCTTACGTTCGGGTATATGGAGGTGTGAAATTGCGCGTTTTTTTTTTGTTTTCCGGCGACAGCGAAACGAGACGACGAGAGCATGTCGATGAGGTAATATTAATTTTTTCGACGATTTTTGCTTCATTTATTGAGGATGTTTTGAATATGTGCTTGCGTTGTGTAGGCCATAAAACGATATTGGGGTAATTTCGGAGAATTTATCGGAGGAAATTTGTTAGAATTAATTACGAATCTGAAATATTTTGGATTATAAATTACCGTTTTGAATATAATTTTGCGTTAGTCGAAACTGGATTATTTTTTATAGACGAATTTTTTTAATCAAAAAGTACCATTTTTCGAGTAATTTACGGTCTGTTGTAGTTCTCGAAATACTCGTAAGGTCTTTCATGAATCTCGAAATCGTGAAGAGATACAAAAAAAAAATCGTCAGATGAAATTTGCTCCTTTCAATTCCTTGAATTTTTTTATCTTGAAAATTTTCATCTCAGGTTCACCCTCAGTCCATAAGATTTACTCTTTTTTTTTTTTTAATTTTTTTATACTGGGCGTTTTTAATTGCTAAGACTATTACGCCCAGTGATGAAGGATTCGGACAAGGGAGTAGGAATGAGAGAGGAGAGAGAGTGAGGGTTTAGATCTGGTTGTATAATTTTAGCCGTTTCATGAGTAAAATGATATTTTTCATTTGAGGTAGTGAATCAGGAACTGACGGATCGGAGAATAGCGTATTTTACACTTTAATCAAAGAACTTGAAAAATCTTAAATTTCAAATTTTTTCAATTTTTCTATAATCATTTCAGATGTTGGAATTTGAAATTTTGTTGAAAAAAAATGTTGATCGACAAAATAAAAAAATGAAGTTTCATTAAAATTTCATTCGAGTAATTTTTATCGTGAATAAGTGAGATAAAGATTTTTTGGTGAAAGTTACGAGTTGGCGGAGAGGAGTAATTTGAAATGAAATTAGAATGATTAATGTGAATACCTTAAAAAGATATATTATGTATGTAATGTACGTAGTACGTACATACTACCACTACGTAATATGGTACGATAAGTTTTCGAAATATTCAAACTGATGATTAAGGAGGGAGAAGGGGGTTGTATGTAAACCAATCAACCTCAAAAATCGAAAAAAGAATGAAAAAAATTGTAAAATTTTATCTCTTAATTTTTTTTTGGCAATAAAAAGAAAAAAATTAATTAATTTAATTTTTATTACATTCCTTTTTTTACAACTTCTGAATACCCATCTCCTTGAAGAACAAACTATTGTGATCCAACACCCCTCGACCCTTCTTCCCGTCGTCCCGTTGATTTTACTGAAACGTAAAAAAATTAACGATACCGTCGTAAAATTTAAACAAAAAAATCCAAGTTTAGCAAAAAATGTGAAATTCGATTTCTAAAATAAAAATGGTCAAAAGAAAACGCCAAAAAGGCTGTGAAAAAATTACGAAATATTTCGTGTAAACGTTGGTTTTCGTCGTTGGGAAAGTCGTCGCTGGATAAATTATTGGAAATTTCATTAATTTTTTCGAGATTAACTCGGGTGAAATTAAAAACTTGTAATCGAGCGCATTTTACGCGATTATTAGTGTCGGTGTAGTTCAACGATGACGTCATCGATTAATCTATAACAAAATTAACGAAAATTTTGCAATCGCGAGAAAGGCTCATTTGCATCGATAACCTACCTAACGAATAAAATCGACGATCGCGAAGTAATCTTCGAAATATATCTCGTATTGATAATTTGGTTTTCGAGGGCTCCTTTTGGATCTTTTCAAGGTGCATGAAATTTACGTCTTTTGTTCGATGGACTTTTCAATTCAGATGACGTTTTATTTAATCTGCATCGTGTAACTCCCTCGAAGATACTTCCATTGCACTTTATCGCGAATTTTTTCGCTTCTGTAATTTTTTTTTCGCGTGTAAAATATCTCGCAAGATGTTCAAAACGCGATACGCAAGGTACGTGCACGTCGCACACACACACACACACACACACACACACACACACACACACACACACACACACCGCACCACCAAGTACATTACACGTGCACGTATGACAGCAAATATAGCAATTGAAGTATATAAAATCCATTTATTCGGTTGCGCTCGGTAAATACGCTTCCGCGTGACCTTGAAATTTCACAAACCGTCGTGACTTTTTGTTGGATTACGACGTACCTTTTTTTTTCCCTCCTCTTATTTTGCACTCTTTTGTGGCCTCCGTGTGTGTGTGTGCCAAACAATGGCGAATTCGTTGCTCCAGCACAATGCCATCTTTTCAGTTTTCTTGATTAGCTTTTTCCATCGCCGGTGCCCTTATTTATTTCGCCGTTCGGTTGCGTAGGTTCGCCATTCTACGGAGAACAAAAAAAAAATTAGCCAGAAATTAATTACTGCTGCGAACGTTGTGCATGCGCGATGCAATTAGAAGCGCATACGACCTTGTACTCGTCATCGAGCGACTTTCGAGTATTGTACGAATACTCGACATAATTTCAACTCGTGTCTGATACGTTAACAACTTTGTCAACTCGGATGATAATTTGTCATAAACACTCGAAAGATAATTACGCGCTTGATCTCGCTGGCAAACATGATAATGTAATGTACTGGTACTAGTAACATCGAATATGTCGTGTTATCAATCACGTAGGGAGCGTTTTTTTTTTCGCATCGGTCGAGCTCCCTGCGTTTGGGAGTGTGATTTGGAGCAGGAAACGCGAGGTATTCGGGTTAAATAATTTGTGTGAGGAATGATACATATTACATTGTAACTCAGGACGCGACGACGCCTTGTTTTTGGATTAATAGGCCTGAAATGCAGAACATTTTACTTTGGTGTTTCATCTTCTGCCTATTTATACGCCGGCGACGTCTGCGATGAGTTTCATCTTTCGGGAGTTGATTTTCCAGTAGTGATGACTGATGAGGTACGCGGGGGGAGGGAGTGGGTGAAGTATGTGTGGCGAGAACTGACACGGAGCAAGTGCGTAATCAAACGTATTTTTTTGCCAAGTCCAAAAGGCTTGACCATGATTGCCATTTTGTGCGAAAATTTAATACTGCTTCTAGTGTCGTCGAATTCCAAAAAAAAGTCAAAACTAAAGGAAAAACGTAGTTAAACTGCGACTTTCACGAAAAAATGTTTCCTCGTTGACGTATCGAAAAGTTGCATTACTTCAAGTTGCATTACTTCTGGAGCTTCTATTTTTGTACGAAAGGTCTCGGCTTGCAATGAGGTTTTCCGCGTAAATCTGCTCGTCGAATTTCCTCCATTTTCATCGTTTTATTCGTTTGTGGGGAAATTGAAGCGGAGTATTGATTTAGAGGGGGAGGGGATTTATGGGTGTGGCGTTTCGATTTGCATTTCACCGCGATCGCCGTTTCGTTTACGGAACTATGGTCGACCTTTGAGCAGGGTTAAGTTGGTTTTTCAGCCTCTTGAAAGTTATTTCGTTTAATCGACCAAAACACCCATAAAGTTGGAAGTTTAAAAAAGGAAAAGCCTTCGAGAATGGAGGAAGGAGGAGGTTTTACATCGGTGCAGGGTTTTTCATTAATTTAGAGGCCGATAAGGATTTACGAGAATTAAGCGAACGTAGAAGGCGCGCACGTCTTTTAGAACTTTTTTACGACGCTTTGCCAGCCGTAATCTGAGTATAGTGTGGCGGGTTTTTACGTACGTGCAAAGACTCGAGCTTGAGGTGTTTAAGAACCTTTTTTTACGACCGTCGAACGACAGTATTGCACTACTCGCGTTAAAAGCTTACCTTACCCAATGCGTAGACCCTTTTTTTCGCGTTTTATACGTACGGCGGCGATAACGTGCTAGGGTTTCTCACCGAAGAAACTCGCCTTCGATGAAATATGCCGTATACCACGAAGTTGAGAAGTTTTCGAGGGGGCTGAAATAGACTTACGTAATACGTATGTGGTACCTACTACCTACCGACGAAGGTATCGGCCATCGTGTCGCAGAAGAACCAAGTAAATTGATAACGACTCGGCGACGCAACCAAATACGCATCGGTGTAGTTTGGGCATCCCTTGGTTTTAATTCTTCTACGTTACTGACCGATTTTACTACCGTTGAGTAACATTTTTACGAACATCATCCCCGAACGACTGTCGTAAAGCACGTCTGGATAGTTCGTCTAACCCGTTAAAACATTGATCCATTTTACAAACGCAACTGCGCCTTTGGAATCGATATCGCGACTTTGGTGTGTGCTGAAGTGCTGCGAATCTTTGTTTTGTCGCCGATTAATGATCGTTTTGATAGCGTCGCACACGTGGTGAGGAGATTTGATCGTGGTGGATTACACGTGTACACATAAGGTGTACAGCGATAGGGTGACGCGTACCTCATTCGTCGTTTGGATGTTTGACGAGCAAGTCTAGAGATTTATCTCCGATAAAATATACATGTAGGTAGTTACTAGCTGGGCACTTTGCGCCCCCTCAAAACTAGTCGAAAGGGGAAGATTTTTCGAGAATTTTCGCTTCGTTTTTCAAATCAATTTGGAAAGTTTCAACGATGATTTATACGCGCGGCTTGTGATTTATTTTTGAAAAATTGCAGAATTTTATTAATGAAAATTTTACGAGATGAATATCATCCTAAAATGTCAACTTTATAGCGGCCATTATTCCGGTCAGCCTTTCGGTAAAGGGTCAATTAAACCATAAAATCGAATACGAACTGCAAACGTGACTAAATCGATTATTGCGAATTGAAAATTATCAAATGCGATACTTGAGTGGACGGTTTATCGATATACGCGAGTACATTTGCATGGAATCGTAGCCAATGAATTTTTTCGTTGGACGATTCGTGTCCTGTGAAATGTGCTTTTAGTAAGAACCTCTAGGAAGTATTCTAAAAATGGAATACTCGGTGAACGCGCGGAGGCTGGCAAAGTATCAATATTATTGAATGGAACACGATATCATTTGCGTTATCCGAGCGGCGAGCACCTCTATTGGAAAAGATGTTTAGAGTTTAGATGCATGCGACTATGCGTATGTATACTGTATACTCGTCTACGTAAACGTATAGAAATATCCGGTCGTTAATATACTCGATTAATATGTATTGCTGTTGCTGGTGTGTAGCGTACAGAAAAGATGCATAAAATATATATTACCCGTATAATTGGAAACCTTGAATAGAGGAAGTTGACGACGTTATAAATGCATTTGACTGCATTGTTTGGTCGTCTTGTCGCGTCCATGGTACGTAGTACGTACTACGTACCTCGGCTACCTGAGCCAATCACAATGTACCTACGTTCATCTTCTCGAGCTACTCGTTCATTGGATAATTCAAACGTCCGTCGCGTCCAGTGGTTTGGTTTTGGTTGGCTTTCTTTTTGTGAAAACCAGCGCACGTGGAGCTGGTTTTTCAACCTGATGAAACCCCGCACGCGACGACGCCATTTTGTATGCGACGAGTCTAACGAGGGATGGTTTTCTTTTTTTGTTGCAGACGAAGCGTCAACCAGCGATAGGGTAAATCTCCGTTCCTCTTTAAGAAGTTTACAAGAATTATTACTACAAGAAAATTTTCCATTGGAGATCTCAGCTTTATTGTATTTAATTCTTAAAGATACCCCTGAACCTAAAAAAGCCTACAATCGTATCGTAGAAGGTATGTATGATCGCGAATTTACCATTTTATCTATATGAAAGTACCTGTACCAAGGTACCTCTCGTCCTCTACTCTACTGACGTCTAATATGTTATATGTATTTGTTATAAGCAGCATTACGTATGTACGAGTATAATCCCTCGTGTTCGTATATTTCCCTTGGTTTTTGGTCGATTGCCTTTATTGAGTAAATCTCGACATAAGCTCTCGGTGGTCTTCAAAGTTAATGGGCTTTCCTTTATGACACATGCTACGATTTTATATTAGACAACGTTGCCACTTCCGTCAACGCCATTATTACTATGCTAACTGGTCGCGAATTAAATAGGCGACTTTCATCGGCTTACGCAGCGATTTTTTATGAATATTAAAAAAAAAAAAAACAAATACATCTCGTAATCAATTGCTCGTGTAAAAATGCCATTCGGTGTGTGGATTCATTTTGGCAAAATTCCAAATAATATGATTGTATTACATTCTAATTGTTGATATTTTTTCTCCTTGGCTTAATCGTTCGAACGTATAATTGATTAGGTGGTTTGGCGGCGTTAACCGGTATATTGGCATTTTCACGTGTTTCGTATTCGTACTTTTATATTTTTTAATTTTTTTTTCTCCAATTTATCGCGTATTTTGTAGTAAAAATACGCGGTAATTATGTAGTATATGTACTATGTGCTTAGTTAAATAACTGAACACTTTTTTTCGTGATTTTAAATCAAACGTTTTTGTTTCAGATTTTTGGGGTTTTTTTAACGTAAATTTTTTCGTCATGTTAAGTAGTATTAACGTAAATTTTCGAGTTTTTCTTTTTTAATTTGAAAATTTTCATTAAAGTAATCTAGTCGTTTTTCGTATTTTTCCATATTAACGTAATTCGTTTTTCATTTTTTAAATACATTTTAGTAATTTTTAGTATTTTTCATTTTTTTTTTTCGTTAACGTACTTTTTTTTCAATTTTGATGCAGAATTTTTATTTGTACTTTGATCTGGTCATTTGTTGAATATTAACGTAATTGTTTTTCAATTTTTATATGCACAGAATTTTAATATTTTGATTTTGTCATTTTTTACATATTAACGTAAATTTTTTAAATGATATTTTATATTTAGTCATCAAATCGAACCCCAATACAGTGTTTCCTTCCTGTTTACCTCGCAAGGCGAATTTATCGAGATTATTAAACGAATTGTACATTGTAAGAGGATTCATCACAAATCAAAATGGATCTGGAAGCGAAAAAAAAATCTTCAACGGAATCGATTTATAGCTGAATTGTCGGAAAAAAGGCGATTTTTCTAAATTGCACACGGTGTGTTTCAACGAATCCAGTATCGAACACGATGATGTGTGTTTTATGGAAAAATATCGCGTGTTTTCGAGAAAATGATTTTTTTTTCGGCGTTTAATTCGGTGCACGAATCGTTCGTGAATGATTATATTTGGCGAGTTTTTTTGATTTAGCGTTTTGAGGCGATCTTTAGCGAACGACTATCCTCGCTATCGATTCATTTTTCTAAACGTATCTAATTAATCATTCGCGAACGATTTTCTCAATCGTTGAGGATCATATGAGAGATCCCGATTGAGATTTCTGTGATTGGAACCTCGCGTGAAAACCACAGTGTTACCAACGTGCGTTTCCTATTAACGAACTAAAATTTTCTCGTTTCGACGTTTACATATAAAATCAATTTAAAATTCACCATTTAATCGATCGCGTGATATTTTGCTTTTTAAATGATCACGTCGATTCATCGATTTGTGCGCGTTCTCGCGCAAGTTTATTTTCTTCTTCGCGACATAATTAAATTTTCAAGTTGCATTCTAAAATTGATAACGTCGTATCATGCTTATATGATCGGCTTACACGCGCGATGTCGAACAGATAAATGCGTCGATTACTGCACCGAAGCTCGTATCGGAGAGTGCACACGCAAAAGCGACATGTACCGAGAGCACACGAGATCAACTAAAGAATATTATCCGATTCTCGCGATACGGACATTGTTGCAAAAGCAGCTCCATTGTACGCATCTGTTTTGCGCCTAAGAAAGAAGAAATAGGCCGCTGCTTCGTCATCGCGAATAATCGCTCGATAGCGCCACCATAACGTCGCAGGGACCAGAACACCAGGACACGTAAAAGGATTGCAGTTTTCGCTTTGAAACTATGTCGAATTTCGCAACAGTGTAACCTTGGCCGTGGATATTCATACTGCATCTAAACTTTATTCAGCAGCACGGAAAAAAACGTATAATTCATGCGGAGTCGCGTAAACAGCGGCGCAATGCATGCATAAGTGCAGCAGGTGGTTTACACCGTACAGTTCAATTTATGCTTGATATTTTCATTTTTTTTTGAATAATATAGTAATAAAAAGTTAACAAGTAATTCAATTAACGAAATTACATCTTATGCGATTTTTTCTTTGGTTCAAAATTTACATTTTTCAACACGCATTAATGTGTATCACAAGGGCGACTAGTTTCAATGCTCGTATTCGTTGTAAATTATAATTTTTACAATTCTCAGAAGAGAAAATATGTTTTCATTTTCAAACGTGCATATCGATTTTAATTAAATAATTACTAACGATTGGAAATTCTGTCGTTGTCGTACGATCGACGATCTATAATGATTATTTAACGTAAATCCCGTTTCGAAGTCGTCGCAAGGATGACGAATAATGAGAAAAAAAAGACATTATATTGGAATGAGCAATATAAAATGGAATAAGGAGAAAGATAACGAGACACTTCATGGGCCTGGTTTTTTATTTACCTATGCACTATGCAGCGGCGAGTTTCGATCGATCTGTCTAACTGTATCCAATGGCGGTTCGAGTTCATATGTATAAACATTTGATAATATCTTGATAAGTTGATTGGATGATGTTGAAAGTTCGTCGTTAAGTGTTTGCTAAAGTACACGCCTATTGACAAATAATATGGAGAAATAGTCGTACAGTATACGAATATTTCCGGATTGTGATTTGTTTTTTCTATTTTTATATCGACTTGTACCGTACTCGTATATGTACGTACCGTCGATGTATTTCAAATAAAAAAAGAACTCCTTGTGTTTTATTTTTCATCGTTAAACTCGTATAATGGAGGAAATATACTTGTTAAGGTATTAATGAGTATTTCGTGTCACACCCCTTCAACCTGCTCTCGTACTCGAAAGTTCATATCACTCTGGTGGTATTTGTTTATTCGATATTTTTTGATTATTTTTCAACAGCTACACGATTTATATTCTTCTTTCATCGTTTTATTATCAATTTTTCAAATTGTATTTTGTAATTTGTAATTTTTTGAAAATTTTTACAAAACAAGTAAAAACAAAATGTCGAAATTGTTCCGGTAACTTTCGATTATCTAATAGGGAATTTTCCATCATTTTTTGTTTCATTTTTATTTGCATTGCTTTTGTATGTTGAAATTACGTACATTAGTTTCGCAACAGCTAAATCACATTTTACCAAGCCATACCGAAATACATATTTTTTAATGATTAAAAGTAATAAATAAGTTCTTCTTTGAAAGGTTCAATAACATTTCGAACTTTATTTACTGATAATGTATTTTTTACGATACTTGAGCCATTGGACATACTATAGAAATGTGATAAAGAAAGTAGTAAAGTATCGATAATTCGTTAATTTATTGCGCTTGTGATTTATTTGGTATTAGAAAAAACGAAATCTAAACATCAACGGTGGGAAAATTTCATTTAAATAACTCAAATTATTACGTAATGTCATTGTTTTACTGCCATATACTTTGAAATCGTGTAATGTCAGTAATTCGATATCTTTTTTTATCAATGAGAAATAACTTACTCACTTTCATTATGTACTGAAATATTATTTCACTTTTTAAAAAACCTGTTAAATAAAATAAAAAAATTCATTTTGTGAAAAAATTAAAAATTTCAGCACTGATAAGAACTGATAAAAAAAAACTATCAGCAAATGTTTCTTTCTGAGTTGGTAACACTGTTACCATTCGGCTAATTGGTTGCATTTTGGAATCCATTTTGTTTTTGGAATTGAAAGTAAATAATTTCTAAATTAATGTTTGTGATTGTTGATCAATTCTGAAAAATGTGTTAATTTAAAGTAATTTGCAACTGTTTGATCGTAATTGAAATCTTTACGTATTACGTACGAAATGATAGTTCATCTTGTATATGCAACGAAATCAATCTGGGTATTCGTTTGGTGTAGTATTAGTGTTATACATCGTTGAAATGCTATCGTGAAGTACATATTCTCGTGTTTATTATTTTCGTTAATTTGTTTGCCGAAGGTATAAAATTACGAAAATTATGACGATTTGACAATTTACATATCATTACGATGTGATTATCGGGTAACGCGGACAATCGTAAAATGAAATCGGTTCGATCGAAGTGCGAATTTCGTTTGCACTCGTAAAAGAAGTATTCAACTACTCGTTATGTATTTGTATATTCATAAAACGGTGATTTACAAGATGATAGCCACGATTATCAACCAATTTACGGATTTCGAGAAGATCTTTTAAAATACCGAGTAATATTAATGCGACCGAACGAACAAGGTGTAATTCGTTTTATGCAAACGTCTCAGGTAAGCCAGCTGGTACTATTGAATTACAAATTAGCTTATTCTATAAAGAAAAAAGTTGGCAAATTTATATAAATTGTGATGAAATTTAAAGCACACACTTATTATGGGCGAAAAAAACGACATAAAATTAGGTAGGAGTACGAAGGTGTATTACATGTATACGTTTTATCGAACAATATTGTGTAGCGTGGGTCAAAGTGGTATTTTTTGTCAGACATTTGGATATTATCTATTGTACGCAGTACAGTGCACTTTTCTAGAAAGGTTTTGCCATTCGCGTTGCAATGTAAACAAGTTATAAATGGTTTGATATTTCAATGTTAACAAACTCATTAACCAATGAACGCGGCCGGCGAAAATCTTCAAAGCAAGGATAACTTCTTTTCAAATTTTACTTACATTTTAATTAATTGGCGTAATAAAATTCGTCTGGGATAGTTGTGTATTTAGGATGAATTACGTATACGATATGTGAAGGTATTATGGGTGTGTGTCATATGTACGTTTGTATGTGTTGTTGTACGTATCTGCGATGGGCTATTGGGCTAAAAATGGACGATAGACGCACCGCTTATATGGTTTGATTAGGTTAATACTATGGTAATGTTCAGTTGTTATTATAACGTATTATGAAAAAAGGGGAAAAAATTGCCAACGGTCGTTATACTGTATAAGCTTGTGTAATTATATGTTACAATTTACTCGACAAAACAAACCGGTAGCACGCTTAACTGTTTACATTAATGGAAAACTTGATTAAAGAATTTTCTCTTTTAATTAGAGCCTTTGGTCTGTTGACCATTTACACGGTGAACTGAACAGTAAATTTTTCATACATTGTGTAATATTCTCGAGTTATTTTTCCGAGTATTTTTTTTCGAGCCCATTAATCATGGCGACGATTGCGCGCGAGCATTTCGATTATTCGAGTAATGATCTTAATGATGTGTGTAAAAAGAGAGAAAAAACGCTCGGGTTTTACATTTCAAGAATGCGATACGAGGTTAACCTGGGCGATGTCTGGGGCTTAGGTATTCACTTTAGCTATGTCACTAGCCAGTATTTTCATAATCAATCAAAATAAATAACATGGCTTCAACTTATTTGTTATCGTCTAATATCTTTTATGCGAGAAGACTCGTTACTCGTTGCAGATTGCTAAATGCATGTTTCTGTTTTGCATGACAAAGCGTTATTTTGCTTCTTGTTTCTGTATCTACCGTTGATGGTGGTTTTTTCTCTCTTTCTACTTTTCAAAACAATGCCTAGGTACGTAATGCGATTAATTGCGTATGCAGACTAAGCCGAGTGCCAGAATATTATGTTTAGGTAATGACCGTGTGCTTTATCTTGACTAATTTGAATTTTTTCCAATCATTTATAATGGCGTGTAGTTTATGACGAATTTATTTATTTTTTTTTTTTTACAAAAGAGGTCTAAGTACGAAGTGCGATGGTTCGTTTCGTTTTTATTGTTGAGTGATGATCGATGTAAATTTCTTTGACCTCGGTGTCTTGTTCGTTTTTAACCGAAGAGGTATTTTGAGATGGGAGTATGTGTAGACAGGAAATTATATCGATCTGAATGCAGCATTATGCAATATTAGAAAGAACTTCGTTGAAGAAAACGATGATTCTTGGTGGTTTGTAAAATGACGCAAACCAGAGTTATGATATCTTTTTCTGGAAAGATCATAAGTTTCAGATACTGTCAACATCGAATGGGGGCGGATTTGAATTTCACAACTTGTTCGCTGGCGTAATTTTCTCTTCTTTTCTCGATAAAATATTTTAAAATTCACCCTTATGATTGATGGGGCGAATGAAATTTTCAAATTTTCTTCCTTACTATTCAATTATTTACTCTGAAAGACTTCTTAGAGTATTTTCATTTCGCCTCAGATTTTCAATTCCTCCCGAATTTGCGTAAATTACGCGTACACTAATGAACCGACAGGTTGAATTTGTCGGAATTTTTTTCACGATTTCGAAATAATAATTATAGAAAGCGTAAAAAGCGCAAAGGACGAAGAAGGCAGGAAGGTCGTTGGGGTAAACAATAAACATACGTGTATAACACTTGTTCGAGCCGTGCAGCGATGTACGGTGCGTATTGCTATTTAAAAAGGAAAGCATTTAACGTATATTGTCGCCTTTGGTGATAGTTCGACGATCGTAAATTTTCCACAACGGTGTTATTATTATTTATTTTGCAACGACGATTACTTCTTTTATCGGTCGCACTAGGAAGGAGGCGGCCAGCGAGTAATCACTACGCGAAGGGAGTAATTTAGGAAACGGACGGTAGGATAATTTGGCGTTTTAAATTGGATACGCGAACGTATACGTTCGTAGAAGCTATTAATTAATATTCCGAAAAGCGGATTTATGTATTGGCTTGTTCGAGTTTTTCGAAGGTGTATACAACGTGTATAAGAATAGGATGAAATTTTTCGTTCGGAGCTCATCTCGAATAATTTTTCGATCGTAAATTACGAAACGCGTGTTTATTCGATCGCCAGCAACGTCGTTTAAATGGAAAGAATGAAGGAGCCGTTATGTGGAGGATACGCTGCTGAGTCGAATCCAGCGTTTGTGTATGCGCATGTTGTAGTATATTTTTCGCATGTATTAAAATGAGGTATTAAAAAGAAATATTCTCGTATGGTTTCAATGGTGTTCGCGAGGCTATTTGTATACTAAATACGAACGTAATAATTCGACGACGGTGAATAAGGTAGAAGCGAAGGCGGGCGGGTGCGCGTGTGTGTACGTGTACACTATACACGTACATTGCTACACTCCTCGTATATGTTATTATTAATAAAAAGAACAAAATGAAGATTTAAATTTACGATCGTATTTACGTTATATGCGTTTGTGTATCGTACTGGGAAAGATTGCAACGTCGTCGCTACAACCTAAGCGACCATTAATTAAAACAGGTGATGATCTGGAACAAATACCATAGATAATAGCCATCGCTGTTACGTGCCCTAATGGGCAAAACGAAGGCAGGCCGGCGCGTTATAGGAGCAGGAGCATACATTTGTAGAGGTGTGTTATACCAGAGAGTTTTATAACTTGGCCAAAAAGAAAAAAAAATTCGTACCTACCATAAATATCGACCAATCGAGGCAACCGTATAATTAAATTTCTCAATTTATTTCTTAATAAAGACATCGATTCGAGTAGAAAGTATGTTTTTTTTTGCCATGTTTTATATTTGGACGTTGGGTAAAGTGTAATTAGACGTGCCGACATGGACATAATCGAGATATAATAAATTAATCTCGGGCGGTTCGAGCGTACGACGCATGCTTGCGTTGGCGACCAGAGCGGGGCTAAGAAATGATATCTTAATCGGAGCCGGTTACACGCGAAATCATCGAAGGAGAAAATCGCGCCGCGACGTGTAATTTCCACGTTAGCAACGTTTTCCGGCGTAAATTGATGAGAAACGGTTTGTGACGGTGGTAGCGCCATTGTGGTAAGAGTAACGCGCATTGCGAAGATGAGGTCGTTGTAGAATTGTCGATCTCTTTGAGAGTTCCTGTGCTGAGCGGTTCCTGAGGAGTGCCGGAGTGGTACGTTGTTCCAATGTGCGGTTGAAGGTATTCTGCATCAGCTATCGTTTATCGAGAAGTTTCACTCTCAAGATGGAAGGAAAATGGTTGCACGATTTTAGCATGTGACATCCGAAGCAAGAATCGGATGTGAAAAATGTGGCGAGATTTACATTATGAAGCAGTAATTAGCATACGTAGTCTAAGCGGTTAACCCCGAAAAATTACGAACCACATATATTTTTTGAACACGACACCGCGCATGGTTTTTATTTTAATTTGGTCCTAAAGAAAATCTCTGATAAAGATATTCAGAAAAACTTGTCATGAGGAGGGAGTGGGGAGGAGGACGAAACTTGCAAAAAAGGGTTACACTCCCATTTTAGGGCTTTAGGTTATGAAAGTGATTTTGGTGTCGTTTCCGTTTCCGTATAATTCGACGCTTCTGAATTCAAATTCACCATTGGTTTTTCCATTGGAAACTTCGTGTGTGAAAACACGTGTCATTTTATTGAAAATACGAAGAAAACAGGATTTATCCCACCTCAAGTCAACCCTCAAAGGATAATCCACATTTCAGATGCGTTTCCCAACTAATTCAACCCTTCTGAACACGAATTAGCCATTTGGCAAAATCCAAAGATATGCATATATACATGTGTTGATGAATCGAGTAGAAGTGCCTCCAAGCCTTCAAACTTATCGAGTTCCTTTCGCAAAGGGATCAGTACGTGCGAATGGAGAAGGTGTAGAGCCATCGGAAACTTCGTCTTGAAAAATAATAATTCATCGTGAACAAAAGTCTAGTTCTGAATTCATGCGTCTCAATTATCCGAATGTTGCTATGTGTGTGTAATTTTGTTTCCATCTTTTGGCGCACGCGATGCTTTGTAATTGTTTCGCGAATTTAAGAAATCCGTCGGGTTTACACGCCGTCCAAAGGTGGGCATATTTCGAAGAAACGCGAATTTCCCACAATTAATCAATTAAGAACGTTTGCACATTTCTGACGAGTCAAAAAAGCGTTTTTTTTGTTTTTTTTTTTCGATGAACGCAAGAGAGGTAGCAAATAGCAGTTATTGCATGATTTGAAGGATACAGGAGTTATCGCGTATCTTGATAAATATAATGATTATATTCGAAGCTCTCATTATACAATTATAATGACATTAGCGACGAACGCAATTACGCGTGTTAACGCCCTTTCGCGTCGAACCGAAACATCAACAGAAGAGGAAAAAAATCATTAGCACGGTCGGCATCTTCTCATAGTGATTTGGTTATTTATTTTTTTTTCTTAATTTTCATCGTTTCATTCGTCTGTGCTGAAAAGAGAAGACAAAGCGGAAGTATCATACATACGTGTTGAAAAAATGAAACAAAAAAATTCGCAACGGGGACCAACTCGCGATTCATTAACAAAGCTATTGTGTTTCTTGAAGCCGAAACTTGGGTAAAGCGAGGTAATCGTCTTAGTGCGGCAAAAACAACAAAACTCAGGTGTTAATAATACAGTACGATGTCCTTGCAGCGCAGAGCAGAACAAATACCGGTAGACAAATCGCCGCAGACAACGGTGATGTAGTCAAATTGAGGACAGCAGCCAGACACACGCGCGCATTATAGCAATGATAGACGAAATAGAGGTATATTGAACTCGCGCGTCATTATTTTAAGGTTTTTTGCTCCGCTCGCCTCGTCTCTTCTTCGCGCCGCTTACTCTGCCGTTTTTTTCGTTAATAACGACGACGCGGCGGCGGCGGCGGTGGTGGTGGCGGCGTTGGAAATGCGTGAAATTGCGAACGCCTCGTGTTGGTATGGTTTTAGGAGATGGATCTGTGGGGCTGGGTAAGTCGCGATATTCTTGACATGTACAAGAGGCGCCCACGTCCGATCGCGAAATAAATGCGAAGTCATTTAATAACTGCCAAAGTACGTACGGATTGTCGAGGCTCGAGGTCTAGTTCACCCACACGTTGCGAAAAAATACGCGTATCGACGGGCGCTGCCTGCTTTACGGAGGATAAAGAGTACCGTAATTAATACACACCTCTTGTACGTATTGTTACGGCGGCACGGCGTATGGTAGCCGCGGATTATAATGGATCGGGCACGGAGACAAGCTGTCATATCGATTGAGTCGATCTGTGTACGCGTATAAAGCTATTCGTATACAGTATTATGCACGGTATCCTTGGAAATTTAATCATACTCGATGTACCGGTATGAAGCAGATATGATATATACTTTATTATGCCATTGACGACGTTATTATACGCGAAATTACTCGCCGCCTTACGCGATGCATGCGCCTCTAAAATGTTTTGTATGGTTGATACGTCACGACGAAGTGTCGCAGCGCGGCTGTAGACTGAACACCGATGTAAATGCGATATCGTTCGGTGGGATTTTTATCCCAACTTAAACATATCGCCTTGTTATGTAGCGGAGTCGAAATTAAGACGCGAGAATTTACGAAGAAAGCCATAAACTGGAAAGTTACGAATTACGAACCATCGGCGTTTAGTCTAACGGGCCATTGTGAACTGTAATGATCATCCGGATCGATTATGTTGTTTGATTTAAATAATAGTTATCGTTATAATAGACGTCGGTCGTAATTATATGGTTGATGCTAATTGATGCGAGTATTGGGGAACGTGCGGCAAACGTCGGTTT
>QBDW01006538.1:0-11326 GCA_003261595.1 Maconellicoccus hirsutus | reverse complement strand
AATGCGAAGTGGTACGTTGTTATCGACCTCGCGTGTGGGTACCTACAAGTACCATTGACAGAAGCAGCCCAGGCAAAGACAGCATTTGTTACACCTACGGAAAGTGGTCAATTTACGGTTTTGCCTTTTGGTTATATGAACGCCCCTGCGGAATTTTCTCAACGCATGAACATCGTATGGCGAAAGCTGAAATATATGCGTAAATACCTCGACGATTCAATATTCGCCGCAACCAACATACAGGAACTACTCACCCGTTTAGAAGAAGTACTACAAACCCTGCTCGCATATGGTTTAACAGCGCGACCCGAAAAATGTCAAATCGGCGTCGATACGGTGGACTTTTTAGGTTTTGAGATTGGTAAAGGCGAACTACGACCAGGAGTTTTGAAGTCTCGCGCAATTGCCGAATATCCTGCCCCGAAGGATATACACGAAGTTCGGCGTTTCGTGGGCCTAACTAGTTTTTTCCGTCGGTTTCTAACCAAGTTTGCCACCCGAATTGCACCACTTACCGACCTCACGAAGAAGGATCGCAAATTTCAGTGGTCAACGCCGCAACAGATCGCGTTCGACGAAATCCGTACAGCACTCACTCAACGTCCAGTTTTAAAACTATTTGACCCAAATGCAATCACCGAACTGCATACAGATGCGTCGAAGGATGGAGTGGCTGGCATGCTGTTGCAGCGTAAAACATCGACCGAAGCGTTACACTTAGTTTACGCCGTCAGTAAGAAGACGACGGAGGCCGAATCAAAATATCACTCATCGAAAACTGAACTACTAGCAGTGGTATGGTCGGTATCTAGATTACGTCAATTTTTACTAGGCATACGATTTACGATTGTTACCGATTGTCAAGCATTACTCCATTTAAATGCTATGAAGACGAATAACGCTCAGATCGCGCGATGGGCGCTAGCGTTGCAAGAGTACGATTTTGTGGTGCGACATCGCGAAGGTACGAAAATGCAACATGTTGATGCGTTGAGTAGAGCGCCAGTAGACGATCCAGTAGACACTGAGGAGGCGGTTAAAATCGGAGTCTTTCAAATTTTATCTGAAGAGGATATCGTAAGGATGTATCAGCATCAGGATGAGTATATTAGAAATATTCCCGACAACGACGACCGATTCGTCAAAATAGATGGTATCGTATATTACGATGAAAACGAGACTGGAAACAAACTATTCGTTGTTCCGAAGACGATGAGAAAGGCCCTGTGCATACAGTTTCATGATCAGTTGGGTCACTTCAGCACTGAAAAAGTGTTCGCATCAATGCGTCGCAAGTATTGGTTCCCTGCAATGCGTAAGTACATACGCGTTCATGTTCGTAATTGTGTCGCGTGTATTCTAGCGAAGAATACCTCCGGTAAAGTGCAAGGATTGTTACACCCGATTCCGCCGGGGAAACGACCATTTGAAACTTGTCACATAGACCACCTAGGTCCTTTCGTAGAAACTTCAAATAACAATTCGTTCGTGTTCGTATTAGTTGATAACTTTACAAAGTTCGTGTGTCTTTATGCCGTACCGAATACATCGACAAATCAAATCGAAGTTTGTTTACGTGATGTTTTTCTCCGTCATGGCATACCCGATCGTATAGTAAGTGATCAAGGCACTGCTTTTACATCAAATCAGTACGAGATGTTTTGTAAAATGCGCGGAATTGTACCGCATCGCGTGGCTGTGCGCCACCCAAGAGCAAATGGGCAGTGCGAACGGGTCAACCGTATCTTAAATGCACAACTTATTATTTACGCGTCGCAATCCAGTGAAGAGTCCGAAGATTGGGATCGCTTTCTCCCAGAAATACAGCGCAATATTAATATGTCCATCAATCGTTCAACAGGTCGAGCGCCGTTTGAGTTACTTTACGGTTATTTGCCCCGTATTGAAGAGTCAACGCTGGCGAGAGTCATTGATAAGGCTGATCGTGTCGACGATGTTGATGTCATGCGTGAAATAGCGCAAGAGCACATTGCAAAAGCACAAGAAGAGATGAAGAGAGCCTTTGATCGTCGTCATTGCGCTGGAGACAACTTACAAATCGGTGAGATTGTCTTTTATAAGGTACCAGCGCCGGGAAAGTTAGCTCCTCGTTTTCGCGGGCCTATGGTCGTGGTAGAAAGAATTGGCAGAGACATTTACCGAATACAAGATCTCCGCCGCGAGGGAACATCAACAGGCCTCGTTGACCTTCATGTCTCCCAGCTGCGATCATGGAAACCATCGCCGGAAGAGCCCGAGGGTACCGGAGCCGAAGACTTAGAAGAAGCAAGTAGCGGGGACGCTACTTAAGGCAGCATGGCCGAATGTAGGCCAATTCCGTATTTACAGCGTTAATTACCTGTATTTTACTGTTTTCTTTTAATATTACTATTACTGTAAGTTACTCTTTTTGGATGTGTGCGGTGGCACGATCGTTTTGTTTTGCGCTCTGGTTGTTTTGTTGTTGTTAAAAAAGAAGAGCGCAGTTCGTTGTCCCTCGTTTTTTTGTTTTTTGAAACAATTTATTAATAAAGGAATATACATCGTAAGGAAAGGCGAATTCTTTTTTTTTACATGTAGGCGTTCCCTACATGACTTGATTAACTTTTCAAATGGAGCGATAAAGAGAATTAGAAATGGAGTTTAAGTACGAATTGAAAAATTCCAATTATTGTTTTATGTTTGGATTTGTTTTAATTCGACGAAAGAAAGAAGGCTGGGTTCTTTTGTCGAGTGTTTCTTTTTTGTTTTTTATCCTTACTGAATTTTAACTTGTAACGATGATCGATGAATGCAATAAATGAAGTATAGCGATTAGCGAAGTGAAAATGAAAAACTACTTAGAGTTTAGACAATAATATGGATCGTCCTATCGTATTTAAAAGTAACAGTAACGGAACAAAGTGAAGCCAACATGTTCCTAGGAGCTTAAGCACAGGAGTAGTTCTGCGCAATGTGCAAGGTTGATAGTGTTGGCGTATTCGCGTTAATGTTCAGTAGTGTGTTTGTAATTTTTCCCCTTATACACTTCTGTCTTCTGCGCGCGCATTACTTTTCTTTTTCTGTGCTAAAGCCCTTAGAATTATGTTGGCTTCATTTTAGTTTTTATACGGTAGTGCGGTTTATAACATGATGTCTGCAGAGGCAACACTGCGAGCCTGCGACTATATTATATTGTGAATGTGACTGGTTCGCGCCATATTGGATCGAAGCGAATGGGAGCCTTGATTTTGCTTGATCTTGAAAATAATTTGCTATGGAGTGAGATGTGAGGGGTGAGAGAGACTGATAGACTGATTTAATCGTTTGAGCATTATAACAGGAACACGTGTGTTAGCTTTGAATAAATTGATTTTTTTTGTTTTAAATTGAAATTTGTGCCGCGAGCTTCACAATTTGCAGTATGTTTTGATGTTCCTGCTGGAATTAGTGTAAGTACGCGTGTTCCAGATTGACCGAAGACAGATCGTGAGTCATTTCCTCATATCTTACTTAGAAAATAGCTTTAGGTACGCATGTTGTTTGAGTTTTAGGTACAGGAGTACGTTGAATGTGAATGTTTCACTGCTTGAGAAAACGACCACGTATAGTCATTTACTGAATTTTTCAGATGTCTTTCTCGAATGCCGCCTTAAACGAGTGGAATCCGCTGGAGGAAGATTACAACGATCTAAATTCAAATTCCTACGACAGTGGTGCTGGCGCTAATTTGCCGTCATATATGCAACCTGCGAACTACCGGTAACGTTTTTTGTACATTTATTAATGTGCCGTCTTCATGCGATCGATGCTATTTCATTCGATAATTTTTCAACCATTATTTATTTAGCAATGACGAAAGTAATTCATACGTTCTATGGGTAAGACCGTTATCCGCTCGATACACCCAGGTCAGTACGAAATACGCGGAATGTCGGAGATGCTGTTTCTTTATTATTTATATAATTCATTTTATGTTTATCTCATTAGGAATCTTTGAAGAATATATTTTCAAGTTATGGTGAAGTTACCGATGTGCACATCGTATTTCCAAAAGGCGACGATCGTTCACCCTTCGGCTATGTTAGTTACAAAACGCAAAGGTATGTTATGTTCGTTAGTTCGATCGTAAAATGGTAATTGGTAACTTGCGCCGCGAAAGCCGAAGGTACTTCGTAGTTGTTTAATTTATTCCTCAAACTCGTACCACATATGCCAAGTCACTTTGAAGCGATCTCGAGGTTAATATTCCTATTCCGCTGAAATTGAGTTAGTTCCTTCGATTTATGAACTCTCTTCCGATAAGGCTTGTACGTATGAAATTTCTCTCATTCCTCTCGTCCAGTGTGTGCCGAGTTACCCAGTTTGAATTAGCACTCAGCAGTAACCTCTAGCTGTGATTAGTTACCAAGTACCTTTTAGCGCTTTGACCATAAATCTGCGCGTAGTAGTAAATTACTTCGTTTTTACTGTACATTAATGGTGTGATGGTTGTTGGCAAGCAGTGCCGCCACTGAGGCGATCAGAAGATTCAACGACGACAACAAGTTTGAATTTAAAGTGAACTATGCCAAAGAAGAATCCGTACAAAGAATGCGCAACAACAGAAACGATAGGAATCCTACTGGACGTTATCGGTCGAATAATGTCAATATGTGAGTATATGTGTATTTGTCCATACGATTAACCTTTGAGCAGATGGTCTGCAGATGTGTATGGGTATTCGTCGTGAACGGAGCTGCCGCCGAGGTGGCACTTCATTTTATATTCACTAACCTCCCTGAAAACACATCTGTTTTTTCTTTTTACGATTAAACAAAACGAGCTTCGCTGCGTTGATAGCTAACATCATCTTGCGTAGCACGTCGAAGAACGTGTTTTCGCGAATCACAACCGTCCAGTTGTTACGTTGAGCTATCTTTTTATAGGTTAATCTATGGTGAAACATATTTACGACGTATAACGTTTTGCGTTTAGAATTTTCGATTACTTTTGGTTTTTTTAATGTACCAGGACGACCACCAATCGAGGTTCCGATGAAGTTAAACAACGCGGTAACAACTCGACGCAAAATACAAGCCGCGATTCATGTGTTGGTTTTAGTTCGCCGATAACATCAGCATCAACTACATTGTCGAAGCCAGAATCAACTAACAGGTTAATTCGATTTTTTTTTCTCCGCTCTGTATTCTTTTAGTCCAGGAAAACATATGCGAGGTGTTTGAAAACAGCGAACTACCCACTTCTTTTCCTTGTGTGATCGATCACGTTTGCATGTAGACCTTGTATTGGGTGTTTTTATTCGAAAACCTACTATGTTTACTCGTAAAAATAATCGTTATTATTCGGTTGACCAGACGAACAACCATCAGATATGCCATATTAAATTACAAAATACAGACACCTTCGAAAGCTTTTTTATTACAAGTGCCATTCGGGTATGTTCGGGTATGTTCGTAATCGTAACGAGTAGATATTTCAAATTACGTGATTATCGTTATCGTGATTGATAAAAAATGAAAAAAAGTGAATTTTTGATAATTTTCAAATTTTTATCAATTAAGTTTCATTTTAATATAATTTATAGAGCTAAGAGCTAGAGCCAAACTGTCTGATGTGTCAATTTATGGTATGTTGAATCACTTTCAGTCAAGTGCAAAACTAAAAATCAATTTAAAAAAAACAAACAATAAAGATACATGGATTACTTACTTTCAAATGTATCGAATTTTTAGTAATTGACTTGATTAGATCATTTTAAATTAAATTCAACTTATTAAAGTAATTGAAGTTCTAGAGAAATCTTTTATTCATTCTTTTCTAATAAATATTACACTTGAAGTACTTCCGGTGATGCCCGAAGTACTCCGAAGAGCACTTGTAAAAAAACAATTTACGAACGTGAGATCATAAACAACACGAATAGAGGCCAGTGCGTGCAAATCATAGTACAAAATAACGTACGAAAAAAGTAAATCATTGATTATTAATGATTATTTTTCGTTTTTAAATTATTAATATCTATGTGCTTGGATTCCTCATTTTAATCAAAATAACGATTTATAAACATCGATTAGGGTTCAAAATAATTTATTTGTATTACTTGTCTATGGAGATGGGATTTTTGCGCGAGAGGGGAGGGGGGTACTAACATCAACTGGACGTAATGATAGTCGTTTTCTTTATGACCTCATCACGCCAGAACGAGCAAACCGAATTTCGTCAAATTTTGAACATACCTTGCGGTACACTGCATACACCTGTAGATGGTTATTGAATAGGTATTTTTCTACTAGTCCAAAAATGGCGGGGAAGGGGTACAAAAACGTTTTTGGAGAGGTCAATAATTACAGACGTTGAATCTTCTATACACCAACGTATTCTATGATCCAAATACGAGTTTTTTTCAAATAACTCAAAATTGGTTTTGCCGCGTCTTTCGTTACCATTTTGGGGCTCCAATTTTCAAAGCAATCAAAAATATCGAAAAAGTAGTTTTTGAGCAGATTAAACGTATCCCACCTCCGGGTGTACCCTTCCTTACCACAAATTACCGGTAAATTATCATAGATTACCGATAAATTACCATGAATTACCAGTAAATCGCCACAAAGTACCGGTAAATTACCATAGATTACCTGTAAATTCTATAAATTATCATAGATTACCGGTAAATTACCATGAATTACTAGTAAATTACCATGAATCACCAGTAAATTAGCAGTAAATTGCCACAAAGTACCGGTAAATTACCACAGATTACCTGTAAATAAATTACCATGAATTACTAGTAAATTACCGTAAATTGGTGGTAAAATGCACGAAATGACGGTAAATTACTGCAGGTTATGATTAAATCATTGTAAATTACCGCTGAATTTCATGAATTAAATTACTGGTAAATTTCAAATAGTGACCGTAAATTACCGGTAAATTACAAAAATTGACGGTAAATTACTATTAATTACCGAAAATACTGCGAACTTACGGTAATTATTACAACTTACCAAGATTCTATCGTAAAATAACGTTTACAAAAATTTTGCTGTCATTCGCTTTTCGGTAATGACGGTAATTTACCCCAACTGCCATTGGCTTCTGATTTAGATCTCAGCTAAAAGGCCGAGAAGACTTTTGTAACATTGATTACGATTGAGAGTGATTATGAAAAAGGAGAAAAAATAGAATGTGCGATAGCAAGCATTGCATGGCAATTGTGGGGGGGGGGCAAAGCCCCCAACTAACGAAGCCAGTGTGTATGGATATAAAGTGATAGCCGTTTTTTTTGTGACCTCATTACGCCAGAACTAGCGAACCGAATTTCGTCAAATTTCGAACCTACCTTGCCATATGCCCATAGACGATCATAGGATAAATATTTTTCCACTAGTCTTAAAATGATGGGGGGGGGGAGGTGCAAAAAACGTGTTCGGAATAGCCAATTATGACAGGCGCTAAATTTTCTCAATACCATCGTGTTCTACGCTCAAAGTACGAGTTTTTTTCAAATAACTCAAAATTGGTTTTGGCGCGTCCTTCGATACCTTTTTGGGGCTTCAATTTTCGAAAAAAATCAAAAATATCGAAAAAATTGTTTTTGAACTAATTTGACCTAACCACCTTCCGGATGTACCATTCCTAACTACAAACGCCGAACTTTATGCCCTTCGGCCCGAAACCCCGCACGAGGGGTAATTAAAGTCGAAATTCAGATAATGCCCCATCTATCTAGTATAATAATGATCTTCATCACGGCAGAACGATCGAACCGAATTTCGTCAAATTGTGAACAGATTTCTGTAACTTCGATATAACTGATAGTTACAACTACAAACAGAAAAAATGTGTTAGGTAGGGAGCATTGCGAAGCAATACGAGGGTGGGGGGTTTGGGGGCAAAGCCTCGAACTAGCGAAGCCGGTGTAGTATGTGTATATAATTAGGCGTTATACGCGACGCGTACGACTGGCATGTGTTTGCTTCGACATAAATGCGTGTATCAATTTCGTAGAATTCGGTGTTTTAATAGGTAAGGTACCTGTAGGTTAGATACGAGTATCTGTCTGCTTTATCTATACTTTTAAGCTTTTACGTGCCGGTATTGGAATGTTGCGGCGTTGCGAGTTAATTTGATTTTCACGTTGCAACCGACTCGTTTGTAAGATATGTTTCGGCTCGACGTTGTGTCGGTGATAATCGTATATTACAATTTACAACGCGGTGTGGTGTTTTGATACGATTCGTCTGTGATTTGTTTGCAGTGCGTCGTTGGGGACATCGGTACTGGACGCGAAAATAATTCGTGCGAAGGTAAGATGAAGTTTACGATCAACGATTCACACGAGCAGGTTCGGTACGTTTATTTATTCACTTTTGATCGTTTCAGCAGAAAGCGAACATGGAGAGCGACAAAGCCAGAGTAGCTAAGAGCTCGTGGGTTACTCCGTTTCATTGTTGTCACTGTCAGAAAAGCACGTTCATGACGTGCAAAGAATGCGACGAGAAATTCTGCGACGCGCAGTGTTCGTTGAACGGTTGGAAGCACCATCGAGCGAATTGCGTGCAAGTGGCGTAAGTGTAATGGGCTTTTTAATACGGCGTATCTTTGGCGTATATGATCTCGTTTTAAACGTTGCACCGTTTGCCGTTGTCGACAGCGAATTGATTTATTGCGACGCGACGAAACCTGCTCCGCAGTTGGCCAGCGAAAATGATTCTCCCCGAACTCAGTACAGAGAATTTCGCACGTTAGCCGAGGACTACAGAGCGAGCAGCGGCATCGGTGATAATGATTCGTCGTCGACTTCGTCGTTGTCGTGCGGAACCATCGCCGCCGTTCCTCGTGCCGCTGCGCAGTTCAACGCCGTTTGCGACAATAATTACGACGATAACGTCGATGGCGCGATACGTGAAATTACCGATAACGTGCGTCCAAAGAGTCGTCGATTCGTGAAGGAGTCGTGTGACGACCACGAACGACGAGCCGCTAGAAATTATTCGAGCGACGCGAGCCGCGATGAACGTGTGGGATTTCAACGTACCAAGTGCGGTTATAACGATCAGCGAAGACAGACCAGCGATAATAGCGGCGCTTCATCGACAAGGATCACCGCCCAAAGTCGAATAGATGGTAAACGCATTAACGAGGAATTTATTCCGCAAGTAAAGAAAACAACAGTTGTGCCATGTCGTAAGCTAACCCAAGTTCATCGTCTAATCGTGTTTGTACATCTTTAAGCAGGCGAACAGCTCGTTGAATGACGATAAAAACTCCAGAAAAATGTCGGAACGTGATAATATGAAAAAATTGGAAATGGATCGAGAGACCGATGTGAGTAATCGTTACAAGTATCCGCTACGTTGACATACACGTGACGTGTAGTGACTGGTACGATGGTTTGTTTTCAGGTTGTGATCGCGTCGACGGATCCATCCTCGGAGTTGTGTTACGTTAGAATCGTCGATAATGAAGAGATTTTCAACTCGATGGTGAGGAGTTTGAACGATCATAAATCGCTGGTTCCGCTTGAAATGCTGAAATCCAAGACGAAATGCGTGGCGAAGTATAAGAATAAATGGTGAGTGCGGATTTTCAAAATGTTCTTTATCGCTGCGTAGGCAAACAAGCGTTTGGCTTTCTTCATCTTTTTCACTCGATCGAACAATCCAACGTGTTGAGGTTAATTAGCAGCGGAAACTTTCATTTTTGAAATGAATCTTACCTGAGATGAACGCTATCAAATCTAATTGATTGATTTTTTTAATTTCCGGATAATGGTATCTTTCCGTTTTTTCTCCTTTTTTGAATGAAATAGCGACGGTTTGTTTTTTCAAGTTGAGGCGATAAGAAGGGAAGCGTGGGAGGGGAGGAGATGCACGTTTCGCGTCGGTAATTCGATATTATACGCGCGGCGATGATAATATTTTGAAAATTGAAACAAGCTACGGGGTCAATACATGTCAACCCGGAGAAAGTTGTGACTTTGAGTCGATTTTTTTTTTATTTCGCATACGTGTAGAGGTCATTAAACGACGACGAGTGACGCAAACCGGAGCTTACTACGATTTTTCTATGCGGAGTTGTGGAGATTTGAAATTTTCCAAGATGGCGGATATTTGAAAATTTGTAATGTGAATAACTCTGGTTATTACCTACCTAGCCATTTCAACTTTTTTTTCGTTTTATTCTACTCTCAAAGGGTAACTCACCCATGGTTGCAGAATCAGTGTTGCCACTACCATTAATGAAAAAAAATGATTTGAAAGTTTCAAATTGCAAAAAAATACGAAATTTATGAGCTAAAATTTTGAAAAAATTCTCAGTTAAACTACATTTCATACCATATAACATATCAAAAAATTATGGTCGTGTTCTTTCTAGTTTTCGAGAAAAAAATTTCTAAAGATTGTTACTTTTCCAAAATTTGTCATCATAAACAAACAAAAATCATATAAAAATCGTATGATCATAGATTTGCGAAATATTTCATTCAAATATCAGCGAAAATTTAAAAAAAACCCTCCCTCCCCCTCACAAGGGGGAACAAACCACTTAGACAGTGACTGCGAATGAATTACCATGTTGTACACGTGCAGTAAAAACGTTTGTTACCCCGATGCGCATACTGTTCATGGTTTGTTCCTCTTTGGGAGGAGGAGGAGGAGGAGGAAGTTTTTTCGAATTTTCGCTGATATTTGAATGAAATATTTTGAAAATCTGTGATTTTTCTTTCAACTATCAATTTATATCAAAACTATGGTAGAAAAATTGAAAAGGCGCGATTTTTTTACTTTTTCCAAGTTTTTATGAGGAATTTCACGCGGTGCGCTTCAACTCAGCCGCATTTCATCATATGGAAGTGAATCAAAATGCATTCGAAAGGAAATTTAACGCTCTTTAATTTTGGAAATAATCATTTTCGCCTAAAAAACGAATATTGAGGCGTTATTTCGAAAAAAAACCAAGTTGGGTTCATTCAACTTACTTTAGGTACCCCTGGATGATAAACTGCTACTCAAATTTGAATGACCGCTATTCCGAGAGGTACTAGGATAACTTGGATCACCTTTCTGAGGGTCATGCGTTTTTTCCCACTTTTTTCCGATTTCCAGGGGGTGGTAAATGATCTTTGAAAATAACGAATTTAGGAACCCCTGAATTTGAATAAATGGCTCAATTACACGAATACCATCAACTACACGTGAATATAGTACTTTCGTCATGAAATGGAAATTTTTTTACGTCATTATCTCCGAAAACGTATTATATCCCCGATTTCGTGATTTTTGAAAGGGGGCTGGCGCCTAAACGGAACACGATGGATTTGGGGAACTTGGATATTTTTCAT
>QBDW01006537.1:0-55593 GCA_003261595.1 Maconellicoccus hirsutus | reverse complement strand
TTTCGATTTTTTTTTTTTTTAATGAAATTTATGTAAAAATCCTTCAAGAATCGAATGAAACCGACCACCGATCTCAATTTTCAATATTTCGAGGGAATTTCGATGTTTTAAGTAAAGAATTTGACAACTTTGAACCCTCTCCTGTAAAATTATGATTTTGGCCCAGTGGTCCCTTTTCGTATGCGCCCTCACATATGCAAAAAAGTGATATCCGTTTTCATTGTGACCTCATCACGCCAGAACAAATTTTCAACATACTCGAAGTAAATTGCCGGTAATTATCGTAAATACGGAAAGTTAATGGTAAGTTACCATAAAACCGCTAACTTATGGTAAATCATCATTGGTTACTAACCGTAAATGAGCTGGCGGTAAAATACACGAAATGAAGGTAAATTACTGCAAAGTACGGATAAATCATTGTAAAGTACCACAAATTACCAGTCGATTACTAAGAAATAATTTGTAAATTACCATAAGTCGCCAGTAAATTACTGTAAGCTATTGGTAAATTACCATCATTTACCGCAAATACTGCGAACTCACGGTAATTATTGCAACTTATCAAGATTGTATCATGAAATGACGACAACTGCAACAATTTCGCTGTCATTAGTCTTTCTGTAATAACGGTAATTTACCCCAACTGCCTTGAGCTTTTGACTTGGATGTCAGTCAAAAGGCCGAGAAGATTTTTGTAACATGAATTACGATTGTGAGTTAATATGAACAGGAAAAAAAGTAGTGTGTGGTTGCGAGCATTGCGAAGCAGTGTGAGAGGGGTTTGGTGCGAAGCCTCCAACTAGCGAAGCTAGTATGTACTCGTTTATACGTATTTATGGGTGTACGGCGGTGTAGGCGAGTACATATGAAGCATGGTAATTTTGAGGGTTGTACGGCGACGGCGGCGACGAACGTCGAATTATACGATTGGTCGTACGAAGGCCGCGATTCGTTTTGCGATACGGCCGCGTATGTATAATTGTATATTACAAAGCAACTCGTCGTGTACACTACGTAACGTTTACGACTTGGAAACAAATTGACCCATTTATTAATTATAGAAACGCGCCACGTGAACGCTGCGATAGAGGCGTCGTTTTTCGACGAAATTCAAATGCACGACAAAAGTAGCTTTCGACTTTTGGTCGCGTGCGGTTGTCGTGGCCGTCGTTGAATTAGCATAGAAGCGGGCGAAGCGTGTACCGACGAAGATGACGAGAAATTAGGAAGAAAAGGCGCAAGGGGAAAAAAAAACTGCAGACGGAAAAATGAAGTCGTCTGTACATGGTGCGCGTACATGCGCGATATGAGCATAAATGAATGACGACTCGAGGCGAAAGCGAAATTAAGCCGCATTAATCTTATTGTACTGGTAGCAGTAGGTAAGAAGAGTCGAAATGCTCGTAGTAAGACGCGAAAGCGGGTCGCGGGCCAAGGAAATCAACGTCGTGGTTGTGTACGGGTGCGCGGCGCTGGAGCCGGAGCCGGAGCCGGAGCTGGTTAGAAATTATGGTACAAATGCGTCGTGTTTTTGACGAGGCAATTTGTACAATTCGATTTGTCTCGCTTAGCCCCCGAGGCAGTCTGCGTTGATGTGTGCGCTGTACGCGCTGCTACCCCCCGCTGTTCCGCCTTCGCGATTCACTCCTACATACGCTTCGTTTAGTATTTGTAATTTTATCAAGTATCGCGTCGATTTTTTTCTGCGCCGCGCCGCAGGCTGCGTTAAGTCGTGATTACCAAGTGGTACAGCGACGTACGCAGACCTGCTATGCGGTATCGGCCTAATGTCCACCGCTGCTTTTTAACAACCTTATAATACGGTAATTGAACGGTCTTACAAAAACAGACGTCTTTTCGTTGCCCGTGCCCGCGGTAACGAATGTGAGAAACTTTTTGAAGGGGAGCTTCGTTCGGGGATGGATGAAACGACGCTGTCGCTAACGAGTATGAAAAAGGATCGGCGCTTTCGTACGAGAAAATCATTCGTCGAACGGGGATGAAAGAAAAAAGTGACGAGAATGGCGAATGTCGTATAAAACAACGGTAATGGCGACGAACAAGCGGTGTTTTGCGATGGCACGTGAAATTTAATCTATTAATTACGAAGAACGAGGTTCGTATTATAATACGCAAGAGATACGAGTATTTGTCATCGTTTCAGGTGGATGTGTGCGCGTTCGTTATGCATTGTGTGGCGAAATCGCGTGTAATAATTATGTATTTTGGTTGTTTGGGCGCCGCTCTCAGCGAACGCACGAGCAAATTGAGTCGGCGACGATCGTTCGCGACGCGACTCCATCGCGAGCGAACAAAGAAAGCTCGAATAATTATGGCCGATGCGACGACGAATTTCTTTGGTTTGGTAACTGTGTCGACGGTGCGATACGTGTGCGCGCGTATAGTGTCTGCGGGCTTCAGTCTGCAGTGTGTAGCTGTACCGACGTCGCGAGACGTCGTGATGAGAGAGGAGCGGTGCTGAAGATACTCGTAAATCTCGTACACCGACGACGTCCTGGTAGCTACTAAAATACGACTAAACGATGGGAAAAGCGTCAGCGACGACCGAGAAGCTGCGTGCTGTGGCGGACTCGTCTCGTTGGCCGGGCGCGGCACGCGGAATTCGCGGCTTCCCGTCACAAAGAGTGCGCGAAGTGTGCCCTGTGCCGATATGCGGCGACTTGACGCGTACTTCTACCCGACATACCGAAACGGGTATTTTATATCGAGCCACCTTTTAAATACGGGTGAAAAGGGGCGCCGAATTAATGCGCTTTTCGTCGCCGTTAAACGTTCAAATAAAAGCGCTTACGCCGATGGCGTTTTATCGTTTACAGCGTCTACGGTGTTAGGCGACGATGACCTCGCTCGCGCCTCCATATACTGAGGCGTTTGTTTTCGCGTGTTGGAAGTGTTGTGTGCTGATCGATAGAACGACCAAGTCGCGCGATATTGAAGCGTCGAAAGCGAACTGCGGAGTCGCGTATGGACGCGTTCTGCGGACCATTTAGACTGCATGACCAGAAGCCCAGAAGCAGCAGGATGCGCGGTTCGTATTGCGGTCGAGTGGCGATAAAGAGCGCGCAGACGACGACGTTGGTTGACAGCGATACACACGTTCGGATAATGGCGTCGTTGAGTGCTAATGATATACGCGACAACCTTTACAAAGGGATAATAAGCCAGAAAAGGACGAACGAAAGCTGCGGCGCTAAAGAGCGAGCAATAATGATCGCGTTGCCGCGACGTGAAGTAACCGAAATTATGTCAGCGACAAAATTTGTTTACTACGGTATTTTGTCGATAAAACGGTTTCGACGACGAGGCGTATGCCCCTGTTCGCGTCACCAACGCCTCAGGGGTGCTCTCGGGTCGTAATTGACCTATGATAAAAAAAAAAAAAAAAAAAAAAACACGCACACAACACCATATCGTGATAGGGCAACGCGAGCGGCGGCGCGAATATGGAAAATGTATTTTTTTCTCCGTTCGTATCGGCCTTCTCGGTGGTGTGTTTGGCTGTGTTAGCGCGCCAAAGCTCCGCTGGCGTTGTTCGACGTCGTCGTCGTTTTGAGCGGCGGCGCGACAATGTAACGAAATTTGTAAAAGACCTCCCCGCCGCGTCGGTCCGCTCGTACGTTTTTGACGAATAATATTCGCTTAGCGCGATCACAAAGAAACTGCGTAATTAAGTGGCGCCAGCCGACGACCGACGATTCAATATGTACGCTCGACGAAGTTGGCTTTCTTTCTTTTTTCTTTTCTTTTTGTGAAATACAAATTAGGTACGTACGTACGTATGTTGGTTAACGTGAGGTGGTTTTTGAAAAACTATCTTCGGCGGCAAGCGGCAGTACCGCCTACCGCTGCGCGCGTAAGGCGTAAGGCATCGTACCAAGGCCGAAGACTCTAAGCGTTTCTTATCCAAAACCGCAATAAGCAGGAAGGATGCGTTGTAGTTGTAGTGTAGGTAATTAGAAGCGTGCGCTTGCGAGAGGTATTCCATTTATCATTCGTGCAAATTAATCGCGTTTGCGAGGATTTGTGCCTCGGCTTTTTCGAAATGATCGCGTTCAATCAAGTAATGCTGCCGTTGTCGCTGGTGCGTGCGTTTCACCTCGGTCTCGGTGTGTCGCTCGTAGACGTGGTGCTATTTTTTTCTCTCTTCCTTTCGTTTTACAAGGCAGCAGATTTAGGGTTTCCGTTTTCGCGTTCGCGTTCGGTGTACTGAAATGCGATAATGGAAGGTGAAACGCAACACGTACGACATCGTTTACGAAAATTACAGAAAAAGAATAGTAATTTCTCTTTGAATTTCATTTCTACGTTCCGCCTTCGCCCCTTTCACCCTTCATCGGGCATTTTATGCCGGGTCGAGGGGTAGGGGTGGGGGTGAGGGTGGGGCCGAACGGGTAGTGTACGAAAATATGGTGGTCGCGATGACGTGTATTTGACAGGCATTCACGACTCGTAAAGGGTATAATAATATCGCGAGGCAATCATCGTCCGCAATCGGCATTACGACGCGACGTACAAATAAACGTAAGCGAAGCTTTTCAGTAACCTCTCCCCGCGCCCGTCTCAGTGGGTATTTTATTTCGCCAAACGAGCACGATTATTAATTTGCAAAACGCCGACCGAGTACGTTACGTATTCGTCGTATCGGTGAAGGGGGGAGGGTCGTGGGGGCCGGGTGGACGTGATTTCGGCGACAAAAGGAAAATGAGGAAAATCGATCGACGGACTGGGTTTTTTATTTCGGTACATGTAGGCTTATATAGTGTACATTGTACGTATCTACGTATATCTACGATACGACGTAGGTAGAGGTACCTACTAGGTGGTCAGGTACTTGGTACGAGTACATTACGTATTTTCACACGGCCGAGCGTCTTCAGGCTATTGGAATTTTCTTCGTTGAAAAATGAGACGCTACAAGAAGTAAGGTAAGCTGTAGGCTAAGTGTCGATAGACGTCGTCTGCGTAAAGAAACAACAACCTATCGAAGCGTATGGAAACCTTAGGAAAACGTTATGCGAAAGTTGTAGGCCGTGTAAGCGCCTTCTACGTGTGTAGTGTACAATCTCGGGGTTTCGTGATCGTCACTTCGACAAGCAATAGCAGACGTGGAAGATTCGAACGAAGAAATACAATACGGAAGACGTTGAAGTTGTACGCAGATGTTCGTATGGTGGCGTGTTGAGCTCACCTGTTGATACGAGAGACAACCAAGAGCCGCCGGTAGTTTTCCAGCGCCTATAATTCCACAAGCAACGCCCAGCACCAACGGTGAAAAAGCAAATTCGTGAGAAAAGGAGCCGTAATTATTTGTAAATCAAATTTCACGACTCCCTCGGTGTAGCGCGCGTTAATGCGGGAAGACGTGGCGTAGCGATATTCTCGCAGGTACTAGTCGCTTATTTCTCGAAATCGACCCAACGTCGGCGTCTTTCTAACTTAAACTTTGGTTCACGTTTCGATTAGCATTACGGTGGTTCTTTGTGCTCGAGACTGCCATTATTCGACTCGTCAAGGTGGTAGCTTTTTCTGTGTCGTCATTTACCGCAAACACAAAATGCTCGAAGAAGAACGTGATGTAACGTTGGTTGCTTGCGAAAGATCGAAACAATCGAATTACATACTTCGTTCGCGTTGTGCGCGGCTTTGTAAGGGAAAGGTCGGGAGTGCAAATGAGAATGGGAGCGGAGGAAGGGTATAATGAAAGAGCGACGCTAAAATAAATCATTTTTGTTTTTGGGGCACGGGTAGTCGGGTACGCTAACGCTATGGTAGTTCGGCGGCAGTCTTTATTTAATCACGCTGGTCGCGCTCGTCTTTCGCAGTTTCGTATATAAAAATAATAATTTTTCTCGCCAGCGACGAAACGGGGCAGCGAGGTGAAATTAATACACCCGGGGATAAAAACGAGTAAGAAAATTCACGCCGTGTACCGCTTTTTCGAAACTTTTAAAATTAATTACTCTACAAAAAAGCTAGCGCAGGTCTTCCTCTTAGTCGAAGATTTGCACGTCGAGCGTTAAGTAAATATTTTCACTTTTCGCCACCTTCGCGCTGCGCGAAGTGAACTTATAAGGGATGTCGCGTCTTAATTTCGGAGTCCGATAGACCAGCAGTATTTCGATGCTCATTGCTCGTGCTCGCGAAACAAATCAAATGGAAGTTCTTAGAAGCTAAGTATTTGGGAATCGTTGAGCGTAGCGTTACTCGTTTTCTTTGGTAAGCGGTCGTCGTAGACGGTCAATCGGAGGCGCGATATCCGGCGTCGACGAACTGTAATTAAAAATTCTCCGCGTAAGTTCTACACACACCATCCGCTCCAAGTTCGTGTTGGCGAGCCACTGGAATTTTTCCGTTACACTTGGCGCACGTATATTACAAACGAATCTACACGTAGGCTATACACTTTACTTATAAAATGATGGCCGTTTTCTTTCTCAATCGTAATCGTCTGATCGACGTTACACGAGACTCTACTCGGCCTTTCGGCTGACATCTAAATTAGAAGCTCATGGCAGTTGTGGTAAATTAGGGTTATTACGGAAAGGCCAATCACAGCCATACGCCATTTTATCATACAATCTTGAAAAGTTGCAATAATTACCGTAAGTTCGTAGTATTTACGATAATTACCGGTAATTTCCCGATAACTTACAGTAATTCATGGTAATTTACCGGTAATTATCGTAAATACAAAATGTTGATGGTAAGTTACCAAAAAAATGGCAAATCTATGATAAATCGTCATTGGTTACTAACTGTAAATCAACAGTAAATTACCGTAAATTGGTGGTAAAATAGAGGAAATGATGGTAAATTACCGTAAATTATGGAAATGACTTTGCGATCGCTTTTCTTTTGGGGCTCGTGCAGCGTTCTGTGTAGTACACGCGCGTCCGCTAATTCATAAGTCATAACGGTTCGCTCGCATTCGACAGTCGCTGCAACGAAACGGCGACGCGGTGCGCGTTGTCTACGAACGAATAACAACACGTCTAAATGGTCGTAAAACTTTTTACGTTTTTCTTTTCGGGTTTTACGAGCGTAATGAACTAATGATGAAAATCGCTTCGTTCCTCACCTTCTACCCGTCGCGTCGCGTCGCGTTGCCGCAGTTTTTATTAGCCGACAAATCGATAAACCATCCAACCGCGTTTCCACTAACCTCTAGCGTCGAGTTGGTAAACATTGTCCGAGGAGTCGTTTGAAAATTTCGTTCATTCGCCTGTGGTGGTGTGCATCTATGTAATGTGGTGTACTAATGTACAACTACACGCGTAGTGGATTACGCCCGAGATTCGTTGATGGTTGGTCTCCCCTCCTCCTCCTCCCTTATTTATTTCGATACTTTTTCCGTACCCTCCGGACAGCCTAACAATTGAAAACTAATCCGCTATTAATGGCGTAAAAATAGATAAAGATTACAACCGACGCGACGACGATATCGACTTCGACACCTTTGATAACTTTTTTTTTCTGCCAACCGGTTAATAGTAAATTATCTTCGTGGGAAGGATGAAAGAGAAAATTATTATGTACTTTTTTTTGGATAATCGCCCAGTTTGGACGGTAACGTAACAGCGGTGCCCTATGTCCGACTGCCGAAGTAACGAGTCCTCCGAACGTACCTTGTACCGTGCCGTATGTTGTTGTGCAATCCAATTTCAACCGTGTGACGCGACAAATTATCATCGGCCTGTTTTGTTGCCTGAAAATTTGCTACCATTGTGATACGCGCCAAAAATTCCGGCCGATGAGAAGCGCGTTAAATTCGCGAGTTCTTCCGGCGATGCGCACGCTTCAACATGTACCACCTAGTGCTGACCGACCGTGCCTCTGGATTCTGCCAACGGGCTCGGTAGAATTTCGCAGTGATCAAACGAAAAAAGAATCAAGAATACGTAGAAGAAGCGATGAAAATGATCTCGGCGAGAATTACGGAAGTACGCGTATAAAAAATTACGAGGAAAATGAAATAATTCGACGTGAAAGAAGAGAAGGGCCGAAGGGGTGAAGAAGACGAATTTGGTTGAAGCGACATCAGCGGCGACGCTGCTGCGTTATGTAGGGCGAATTAAAATATTAATTACGTTTGTTTTTTCCTTTCGCTTTTCGCTTTTTTTTTACTCGTCGTATTATTTTTTCATCAACGAAAAGAGAAAACAGTGCTCCGATGAAGGAGCAAAACAAACAAAATAATTAGCTAATTAATATTAATATAGCGAGTTTTACCGTTCTTCTATCGGTGTAAATTAAGAGGACTTTTTGCCTGTTGTGAGCTCGGTTTTTCGTTTTTCGGGTGTTTTTTTTTTTTGTTTTTTCGTTTGATGCGAAATATTTTGCCGCTATCGTCACCTCTGGCCCCGCTGGCCCCGTTGCCGTTTCGCGACGGAGGCGATTTCTTTGCTCGGGCGAAAACGAACGAAGAGAGTGGTGTGTTGCTTGCTGGTTGAAATTCGGATGCGATGTCGACGTGAAGATTACCACGTTGTCGTTTACATAGCAACGCTTTATTGAAAAGAAGATTAAAAGTTTTTAATCTCGTTGGCGAAGGACGAAGCAGGCGAGCTTTGCAGATATCTTCGTCGATCTTGTACGCTGCGCTACGCCGCACCGCGTTGCCGTAGTTAAGATAACATACGATAAATCGTTGGGATTTGGAGAATACTCGCGTCGCCTTCTGTAGGCGTGTTTTTCGCGTATTTTTGCGTAGTAACTGGCCGTAGGTGTCATGCGATTTTATAAAATTGAAAACATAAATGCGTTGGCCAGGAAGTGACGAACTTGGATCACCCCGTGAAAGCCCCCCCCCTCATAGATGACGCTGTCGCTGTACATAGACATAAAATAAGAGATCGGACGTCAAAACGATGAATGAAAAAAAGTGAGATTTCAAAAGTGATTTTGAGACCTCAGAACGAACTAGAAAAATGGCGCATTTAATATTTTACCACGACTCCCCAATTCTTTCCTCGGGAGATATGAAAAATATGAGAAAAATGATAGTGATGTTGAAAGTAGATGAAAAGTGAAAAAAATTACTTACTTATTTGAAACTTTCCTCTCTCTCTCCTCAATTTTTCACCATCGGTGATTCCCAACAAATTTTGGAAAATAAGAAAAATGTGGGAGTGGGGCAGGGAAATTTGTATTTGGTTGTTTTACTTCCCTTGTCATCTTCATTCAATACCATGTTCATTTTTTCCGCTATCTCTGTATTTTAGAAAATTATCGATATTTTAAATTCAAATGTTAGGCATTACCGAAGAGAGAAAAGTAAAATGCGGGAGGGGTCATTTTTCTTCTCTTTTCATCTACTTTCAACAGCATTTTTCGCAATTTTGCCGTCCCCTTCGCCCTTGTGAGGAAAGGATAGAGGGGAGTCGTGGAGAAATTTTGAATGCGCCATTTTTCTAGTCCCTTTCTGAGGTCTCTAGATCACTTTTTAAATTTTGCTTTTTTTCATTCATCGTTTTGAAGCCCGATTTCTTATTTTTATGTCTACGTACGGAGCCATCTGTGAGGGGGTGATCTAAGTTCGTCACTTCCTGGTCAACACGTTCATATTTTCAGTTTTATGAAATCGCATGACACCTACGACGGAGCTGTCGGAATCGATTATCGACCTGGTTTCGAAATTTGGTTCAAAAAATTTCAACGGCGTAATCGATAGGAATTGACGAGAAGCAAAAAGGAAAATAACGGCGTGTTTTGCTACGTTAATTTGCAAGACGTGCAACGAAACGACGAAAATAATCGAAGGGGAACTGATTTGTAAGGAAATAGTGCGTATTTAAAAAGTTAACATTCGAAATCGAAATCTTTGTTTTCTCGTTATCGCGTCGAAATGCGGTGTTCGTTCGACGAACGAATAATTATTTTCATGGTAATTTTTAATCATACCGTTATCTCGGATGTGATGTACGTATTTAAGAGCTACTTTTTGCTCGCAGACTTGGTTGTAGGTTTTTTTTTTCGTCAATTTATGCTGTTGCTTGAATCAGTTTCGGGTTTTCGAATGAAACGTTTTCACGGAATATTGTAAAATTGAACTTGGGCTTCGGTGCAATGGTCCCGTATTCGATTGGTTTATGGTTTTTACGTGGAATTTTATTTCTTCTCGCCTTTCTTAACGTTGCGGATGAGCTTTATCGCGTAGACGTGATTGTTCATTTCTCGGAATTTTACTCAATCGTATGCGCCATTACCTCTGGCCGGCTTACGTGCACGCGTACGCGTATTAGGTAAACAAGTATGGTACGTACGTACATCTATGTAGCGTATAAACTAAAATTCTACCCAAATATTCCATATGCGGAGGGCTCTACGTGTAATTATTTCGGTGCATTCGGCGGCTCAGCATACACGTACTTGTACGTTTGCTTTTTTCTTCGTATATCGTCCAATGTAAACACTGTGAAACGTGTTGTGAAACTTATTGGCTGCGAGTCGTTAATCGTGTACCGTGTACCAAATACCAATCTATCAAACGCGAACATACGCACTCCCATTTTTTCCCCTCGTTCCTCGTTGCTTTCGCGCCATAAAATGCATCCATCTTCAACTAAAGCAATATTCTTTCCTATTTTGGGCCAAAAGGGATATTTTTCGTAATCTCGTTAGGCAGTCCGGTCGCGGTTATTCGCGAATACGGTGACCAAATTGGCCGGCGGTGATGGCGGCGACGACATGATGATGTAATCGCTAGTTCGCTACCTGCTGACGGCATCGAGCCGTAGAAAAATCGCCGCGACGACGCGGTCGTTATGCAGCCTCCTTCGAAGAAACGATTAATCCGTTACAGCGTTTGCTAAAATTTTCATTAACGAGCGAGGGTGGTCGGTCGGTCGGTCGGTCGAGTCTCGTTTTGTTTTTTATTTACACCGTCGTGCGAAGGGAGGGGGAGGTGTTACGATGATGGTGCGAAACGCGCTTAAGCGACGAATACATATTTAACGAATTAATATTCCCAAATGGCTAACGAATTGATGGTTTTTTTTCTGGCTACTTTTTTGTTGTACGTACGTACACGTAATAGTACGTATCTATTATTTATTTGTATGTTTTCGTCGTACTAGTAGTCGAGTACGTGGTTATATAGATTTATGTGGATAACTTTGAAGAGGAAGAGTCAGGTGAACACGCCACGAATCGATTATGCGACGCGATGGCATGTGACGTCGAGTGTTTGCGTTATTTTGAAATTGGTATGTGAACTAGCTAAAACTAAATAGAGCCATTTGCTGATACGTAACGAAGGTGGCGTGGCGTGGCGCGGCGCGTTTTGAAAAATTAATTCACTTCGGCAGGCGTATACGCGCTTATTTATAGGTATTCGATTTGTTAGCGCAAAGCGATATTTAATTCGATAATTTTTTGGCGTTTATTCTCGTATTTTACCAAGTCTCGGCGTAGTACAGCTGCAGATACCGGCCAATTAACGCCAAATCTCGGACTATACAATTGAAACGATAACGAAGATAAGGTTGCACGCAGCGTCTGTTCAAAAAATAGAATAAATCCGCGCAAAAATACAGGAAAACGCGTTCGGCCGTTGTAATACTCGGTAGTACTGCTCGGTGGAAAAAAAAAGGGCCAAGATAGCGAGAAATAAAATCTCCGCAACGTTTTCGCGACGAGGGATGATAAAAAAAAAGGGCGAGAAAGAGAGACGGCGGAAAGGCGATTTTTACGTATTATTGGCAAACGAGAGATGGCAAATGGCGAATAGCGGGAAAACGTCTGTTTTGTGAGATACCTCGGTTTTTCTGCTTTTTGTAGATTAGATTAAAGCTTCCTGTACACGTTCTTTTTGCTCTCTGGCTATCGTCGACTTCGGCGCTCTGTTTCACTTTTACGGTTGTATCGTTATTATTATCATTTTTTCCGAGTCTTCTTTTTCTTTCTCGGTTTAAGCGGTTTTTTTTGCGCTCGTCGTGTCCTATTAATGGAGCGTTTAAATGTGAGCAGAAAAAAAAGTTCAAGGAAGAAGCACTTAAAAAGACATTTTATTTTATCTTTCGCGCTTCCATCGGCGAGGTGAAGTATTTCAATGAAAAGACTTAATGAATTTTCATACGCTTTTCCACTCGTTTAACGGCGCTTTTCTTCTTGTTACGTTCCCCATGGCCCCTACCCCGCGTCTCGACGTGCGGATTTTTTTTCGCGGTCGTTTATCGAAACGTCAATGTGGGTGGTGAGGATTTCGCATTCGGAAGCTGAACTTTTACCGAAGCGATATCTTTTCTGTGTTGATTCGCGAATGCTTGTAGAATTTTATTTGGGGTAGACGTTAACGGGCATTGGGCAGGACGGAGGACCTTTGAAGCATACTCGCTAACCCCGGTTCTCCAAGTTGGTGACTTTTCGAGACGTCCGTTCGTGAAGACGCGGGTCTGTTCAATGCCGCTAACCTCACATCTCTATCTCGCATAGTTGAAGAGTGATGGTCGTCCAAAAATTTACATCATTTTGAAAAGTTTTGGAAATTTACACTTTTGATCTACGAGTAATTAAGGTAGTAAGATGAGGTTGGCGGCATTGCAAAAAGCAAACTTTTTCCTCCTAAAAAAATCTATCAAAGTCATACGTTGTGAGAAGAAATTTTTAAATGATTCACTAAAAATGATGAAAATTTCACATCAAATTACCGGTAAATTACGAAAATCTGCGGTAAATTACCGTAATTTACCGCAAATACTGCGAATTTACGGTAATTATTTGTAACTTATCAAAATTGTATCACAAAATGACATTTGCAACAATTTCGCGGTCATTTGCCTTTCCGTAATAACGGCGGTAATTTACCCCAACTGCCATAAGTTTCTGACTTAGACCTCAGCCAAAAGGCAGAGAAGATTTTTGTAACATGAATTAGCCTACGATTGAGGGTTATTATGAATAGAAAAAGAAGGAATGTGCGGTAGCGAGAATTGCGCTTAGCTATGTGAGGGAGATTTTTTTGGGGGGGGAGAAGCCTACAAGTAACACTGCTAGTTGAGGTATAATTACTCAAAATCGGTGAACGAAATCAAGAAGTGATTTTTTTTGAAAGAGTATACCGCTGCTCGTGCGATCCGGAGATCAGGCCAACATGCATACATAGACTCAATTTATGTTGCACAATTTCTGGGTTGAAGGTCTTACTTCCACCCTGGAACACCCTGTAGAGTGAAAATGTGTACAGATTCTACAGAACACGTAACACGTAGGTGTGGGTGTGTGTAGTGGTGTACGTTGTCGTATATTGACATATAGTCACGTAAATGGAGTATACGTACAGAAATACGTATAATCAGGTTGCAGTTTTGACAGATGCGCGGGACAGACAACCGTGATTGGGGGAGAGAGAGGAGGAGGAGAGGGTGAGAAACGGAAAACGATGTTCGTGCATCGCATGCGGATGGAGGTATATTGTACGTTTATTAAGCGAAAATTTTCGCCTGTGCTAGTGCTTATTCGCGAATATATCTTTAAGAGCTGTAACGAAAACTTGGAAACTAGCTGGTATTGTTTGACAAGGTAAAACGAACACGATCGAGGCGGCAGCGGCGGCGTCGTCGGTCGTTTCGGTGTTATTTCGTACAAGTTGAGCTGATTTCAGCGTATTTATCTCGAGCTGCGTGTACACGAGCGAAGTTAATGTACGGGAAATAGATTTCTTTGTACGCGACGTTCGTCTCGATGGCTGAATATGACAACGGCAACGACAACGCGCGTTAGATGAGCTAGTTGAAGCAGAATTCGTCTTCGCGGCGTACTTCACGTCGCGTAGATGGAAATTCGTCGAATTCGACGATTAGAAAAGTTGACCTCGTATTATCGAGGTAATTACGTCGTGCCTGGATGCCTGGTGCGGGGATTCGGGGGAATATCGTGGAATGGTGGGTCGTCGTCGTCGTTGTCGTGATTTGCGTACCGCATTCTAATCGTTTCGAACGTGAAAAACTGCTCGTCGGAAAAATGGCGATGAAGAAAAAAAACACGCCAAATAAAACAGTACGCGAACGTGCCGAGAAAAAGAAAAGAAAAAATTTAAATTTTTGCGCTTTCCTTTTCTTTTTTTTTTTCTTCTTTTGGTTTTCCTTTTGGCGTGCGTGCGTTGTGCGCTTTTGCGAATATGGCTTCGTACTTTCTGCGAATACGCAACATACGCCATATATGCTTTATACGGGTCGAGATGAAAAATGCGACGTCGAATCTTTGCTGTACTTTAGTCAGGTTTATCATCACGTTCCTTCGAGGAAAGAATTGAATTCTTTTTTCTTCTCACTCTCTCTTTATGGCATCGTGTCGTGTAAACATGTTCGGTGTGCGGTGTGCGGTTTGCCCGCTATACGAGGCGAGAATGCGAATACACGCGGCACGCCGCGTTGTCACGTTGGTTTGCGTAAGACGATGTATTCGACGCTGGTTGTTATTGTTGTCGTCGTCGCCGCCGCCGCCACAGCGAAAAGGAGAAAGAAAAGCGGCAGATAGGAGGTTGGTCGCGGACGCCTTTAACGATTGCCGAAGAAAAGGCGTTTGGAAAATAATTGACCATTAAAGAGTATGAAATTCGAATGTTACTCGGTTGTAAAACCGATAAAAACTCTTAGCGTAACGATTATCGCCAAACTCAGCGGGTTTTTTCGAGCGAATTTTTCCTTTCGCTGTCCTTTTCCTTTGTTGTTTTTCGCGTCGACGAGTTCTCGCTTCGGCGGTCGGCGGTACCCTTTGTCCAAAATACGCGAGAATTCTTTTCTGTTTTTAATTTCAAAACTGATAGCGATTGTTGTAAGTTTATGAAGGCGCGTGAAAGCCATTTAAAGCGGGCCGAGTTACGGTGAGGCGCGAGCTTCGTTTAACGAGGCTGGAAATTTGATCGCGTGCGGAGCATTAACTAGCTCTAGCTACGTGGTACATAAGTACAATGCATATATATGTACAGTAAGTATGTATGTATGTTTTAGGTAAGCGGCTAAGCCCATGCAGCGAGGTGGCTCGATGAATAGTCATGTAAAGTGTAAAAGTTATTCGTTGGCGTGGTACGTGTGCGTAACTGCGTATACGGACGCAGGACGCAGGACGCGCAAGGATTGAGATGGGAGAGGTACTGCATGTACGTAAGTGCGCGTAATACCGTATGTATGAGTATATTGGCGGTTGGTTGGTGGAAGCAGGGAAAGAAGGACGAAAACAAACGCGAAATGGCGAAAGGTTGAAGAAAACGAGAAAATTACGGCCAAGTACGAGTATGTACTCGTATTATACACCATATAGGTACGTTTATGCGCAGAGTACTATTCCACGTACGCTGTTTATACTCGTATATTAAGTACAAGATGGTCGGACTCGGATTGATGTTGCGAACGTTTTTATAATTACATACGTATATACTGCGGTAGGGGTGTGTGTACACCGTGTACTGTGTACTGTTTACCGGTAAACTCGCAAGCAGTGTTTTAAATTACTCGCGTTTTACGTCTCTCTCTCACTCATGACAAATATAACAACCGGCGAAAAAGGGATGGTAGGGTACGTTCTACGTTATGCATATGTAGATGTACGAGTATAATGTAGGCTATGCGAAATATGCACCCTGCACGAAGTCAGAAAGTGCTCTTATCTCGGGACTCGGGTACTCGAACGAACAAGCATTAAAAAAGTCATCGCCAAAACGACTCGGTCGTGTAAACGATTATTGGGTATTTCGAAGACGCTGGTTGTTGGTGTTGGTAATGCGTTACGTACATCGATAATAACGAAAGGTGTTTTGGTTATGTTTACAGTCGCCGGTATCAACGACGAGTCGCACTCTAACGCTAATGAATTCTACGAAGGCAAGAAACTGCGACATTCGAGGCATCAGAGGACAGTGCCGCATGGTCCGTCCGCCGACGGTTATTACGACGAATACCAGCCGCAGGTAATTTTTCGTGTGTATTTTCCATCGCGTCCCGTCTAATTCGCTGAGTGCACATTTTGAGGGTAGCGCGAATTCCTCTAGTTTTCAACGCGCGATATCTCGGGAACGGCGAACGAACGAGCGGGGGATGCAAATGAAACGTTTTTTATAGAGAATTTATTCGGCTTTGATTTTTAACTAAACTATTTTTACGATTACACCGACGGCCGCCGAGAAAAATGCGAAAAACTGATTGTTGACCTTTGACCTCGAATAACTCATGACGCGGAGGTCAAATCGATGAGAAGTGTTGACACTTTAATTATTCATAATGGCCGTCTAAAGGTGGCTCATACCGATTTTCAGGAAATCGCAATGTCGACGTTTCCATAGCCCCGTAGGTTAATTTCCGCTGAATCGTCGTTTATCAAATTAACTCCGTCGAAATACGTGTTTTTTAGCGTTTTGTCGACTGCGCAACGCCTTCTGGACGTTCGTGCTGCAATTCATACCGCACGAGTGTGAGGTTTGCCGAATAGAAAAAACGAAGGAGTAAAAAGTGAAAGCTCGTTCGTTGGGTTTTTGTAGAATTTCGCGAGCTAGCTTTCTGCGAAGCAAATCGTTTTCGCATTACCGTTAAAATTGTGTGGCAGCAGTTGGGAGTTTCAACGCAACGAGTTGGTATACCTGATTATTGGACGCATTCTAAAATACCATTTTTACACGCCACTTTCTTCCCCCGTTAAAACATTTCTTAATGTGTTTAAGAGGTCGATCGGAATAGAAAAAAAAATTTGGTATGCGATGTATCGAAAAAAAAAATCGATATTTCTCGCTTATAATAATTAATAATGTATCGAAGATCGCGAGCGTACGCCCGTCAAGTTGATACCGAGCACTACGTTCTAGCGGAGGACGCACTTGAACGGGCGTTCGTACTTAGTACCAAGAAAAGTAGAGTGCGTAATAAACCACAAACGACAACCCTACATCAAAGCGGATAATGAGCTTTGGTTACTTGAAAAAAAAAAAAAAAGAAAAAGTACCAAGTTGTAAATGAAGTCGTGGCGATTTTCGATTGTAACCAAGAGGTAGAGGAGAAGGAGGAGGGATTTTTGGGGGAAAAAGGTCTCTACGGTAGAGTATGTAGTAAGTGTTGGGATGCGGTGTTAAGGACGCGACGTCGTTACGTGTTATTTTCATGTCGTCGGTGTTTTGTACGGCTTGCTTGACTATAACACGAAAAGAGACGCGCTAGGCGTCGCGACGGCTAGCACGGATGAAGGGATAAAGGTAAAGACGCGTTTTCTTTATTTACTTTAATCGGGTTGTACGATTGTATGGCAAGTTTCGATGTTTATTGTGGCGAGGTTTTTCCTCAGTTTTTTTTTTTTTTTCAAACGTTTTTGCTTCGTGTATTTGGTTTGATGGTTGTTTTTTTAAATAGGTACGAGTAGGTGAGGTACTAGGTTGTATGTAGTTGTACCATGTACTACGTACGAGTACGTAATGGACGAGTCGAAGTGCAGTTTGAAAATTTAATTGCAGTGAGTTTGTGCTCGGTATAGGACGCGGTCGCCTTGAAAACGACCGATATGGAAATTTATGAGGACGCAGCGTGGTGACTTGGCGTTGAATATGTAACAAAAAAAATAAATTATTCCAGAATGTCGTTATGTCGTCGAGTACGAAATACGAATACGATTTATGCGATTTGCGATACGTAACGTAATGAAGGACGAAGGTGTGCCGTGTACGATGAACAGCGGGCACTACAAATTGAAGGTACGGGGAAAGGACGGCGCGGAGGCGTAGCGGAAAGCGGGAAGACGCTTGTAATTACGTATTCGCAATCGAAGAAAACTCGTAAATAGCGAATTCATACTCAAAGGCGTATTTTTTGTGGTTTTTGTTTCATGTTTACGCAGCAGTACTCGTATAACACGCCAGGCTTCAGTTCCAATTACCGAACGAGCAATTTTCGCGGCGACACCAATAACAGTTTGATTATCGCCGACAATCGTAAACCGGTGTTTAGAAATTGTTCGTCATACCAGCCGACGGTAAAAGAAGAGGAGCCCACCGGTACCTTTATTATTAAGGTAACTACGTAACTAACTACATTTCGATTCTTTGGAATTGATCGGTTACTCGGCACTAGTAAAAACAACGTCGTGTATTTAATTGCAGGTTGTAGCCGTCGACGACGATCCTCCCGAACATGGCGGAACAATTACGTACAGTTTCGTTACGAATTCGAAATTCGCGACCATCGATCCTCAAACTGGCGAAATTAAAACGAAAACGGTAAGCAAACGACGCGTCGTGCGAATTTAAATTCAAACGAGCCAACAAAGCGGTACGATTTTCGCCCAAATTACGTGTAACGTTCGTGTTTTTATATCGCGCATTCTTTCAGATGCTGGATTGGGACGAGCCGAGGAGAGAGAAGGAGATTTACGTTACCGTTCGAGCCACCGATAATGGCAAACCTCGTTTGGATGACACGTGTACCTTTAAAATCATCGTCGAAGATGTAAACGATAATTCGCCGACTTTCGATAAAACCGTAAGCTACACTTTTTAACCCTTGACGCTTTCAAACTTAAACAAAGGTTTAAAGGCTATGTTTTCGTAACGAAATACAATCTAACCTTCGTAGCGGATTTCATCTAATTACGTATTAATTTGTTTTTGTTTTAATCTAACCATATCGAAAAGGTCTATCGAGGAAGCGTTTGGCAGGTAATACCACGTGATTAGTACACTTGCCTTAGGACAAGCTTCGAGATTGTTTTTGTTTTCTGCGTTTTTCGTTGAGATAGGCTTTTAGACTTTTTTTTTTTTTTTCCTGCGAAGAATATGCCTTCTATATTATACTCGTAGTATCGTTGAAGTGTGGTATGTAGTATATATTATACTCGTACAAGTATACCATTGACAGAAATGCATTTTTTAACGTGTTTTTTTTTTTTTTTCAATTTTTTGTCGTTTTGTTTTTCTCGTATTTGTTTTACAAAAGGTAACTACCAATTTCGAATGTTTAACTCGTTGTACGTTCTACGTACATAATGAGTCGAATCAACGAATACTTTCAGTACAAAAAATGTATTTGTTTTGTAGAAAGTCGGTGTAGAAATTGCGTGTTGTATTTTTACTATCGTCGATGATGCTCTCTATATTAATTTATTTAATGTAGCGTTCGTTTTTGTATTACGTGTTAGATTTCCGTATAGCTTTTCCCTGCGTACCGCTACGTAACGTAGATAGTCATTTTTTTTATTTTTTTTCGGTGAGATAGATCGCTGTTAGAAAAAAAAAAAGAAGGAAAAAGTTTATGAATAACACGATTAACTTTTCTCGACGTTTACTCATTTAGTCTGCAGTCCAAACAGCAAAATTGCTCTAGAAACCGGATTAAACTGAAATTTGAATGAATTATAGTTTCTCCTCAAATGTAATCCCGAGGTAAGAGAGTTTTTGTCCTCGCGTAAACTTAAAAAATGGGGTTTTTTAGGATCCAGCCCCCCAAATGCCGATTTTTGGGGTTGCCCCGCCCTTATCTACAAGAATCTAACTGATTTTTTCGTCGCCCAAAAATGCAAGCTCGATGAACCCTTTTTGGCCATTTGGACTGTGGACTAATGTATAGAGAAATTTTTAGTATTGACAAAAATTGCGTTGGAGTTTTGCTCGCGACAAATTTAATCGACGATCCCCCCCTCCACACGCACCCCCACCCCGACTTTATGGTGGATCGGTGTAGATTATCTACCATTTTGGTATTTTAACGTTGAACTTTTTTTTTTCTCTCTTTTTCGTTAGAATTACGAAGAATCGATCCCGCAAGACTTGAGGGTGGGCGGCGAAGTGATGCGGTTATCGGCTACCGACGTCGACGACGGTAACAACAGCGTTATCGTGTTCAGTTTACTGGAAAAATCGGGCTACTCGGATGTGAAATATTTCCACGTGAATAATAAAACCGGCATCATATATTTGGCGAAACCGATAGACGTAAGTAGAAGCGTTGTGCTTTTGTCGCGAGAACGGTATATGTGTACGATTGAGGCGGTGATAACCCGATCGTTTTGATCGCAGAAGTCGCCCGGTTATAAATTCAAGTTCAAAGCATCGGCTACCGACCAAAGTCCCACCGATCCTCATTCGAGCGACGTCGAAGTTGTGATCACCGTTGTCGAATCGGACAAGAAACCGCCGACCTTTATCGACTATCCAACCGAACCGATTCATTTGCCGGAGAATTTCAACAATTTTACCTACAATATCGCCACGTACAGAGCTGTGTATGTGTTTTCGTCTGTAACAACTAACAATATGTGCTCCGAGTAACTTGCGAATTGGCGTAATGGCGGTTTTGTTTTGTTTTTTTCCTCATAGGTCGAATACTGACGAAAGCGAAACGGTATTCGAGTTGGTTAAAGGCATGACCGAGCAGACGAATAAAGAACAAACGTTCCATTTATATGCCGAAAAGAACACCGCGTATGTGCGTCTCGCCGGTGCTCTGGATTATGAAAAAATCGACAAATACGATTTAACCGTGAGAATCTCGGTGAGTTGAATGCCGCGATGCGATAACGCGATTTTTCTTCGTCCGCTCCGCTCCGACGAGTAGATCGTATTAATCGAAGCGATTTTTTCTCCTCAGAATAAGTATAAATTGTCCGCCGTGCAAGGCTTGACCATCCTGTTGGACGATGTTAACGATAATTTTCCGAAATTCACCAAAGAACTGACCAGCGGGTGGGTGTTGGAAAATCAAAATCCCGGCACGCCGGTCATGCAAATTACCGCCGTAGACATCGACAGAACGCCGGCCTTTAGTAAGGTAAGTAACCGAATGGTATTCTGCGGAAATGAGGAGTCGAAACTAAAGGCGCCGATTCGGAATCACAGATTACGTACATGCTGGAAGATAACCAGGAGAATTTCGACATCGATCCTCACACCGGTAACATAACCACCAAGCAGAAATTCGACCGCGAAACCAAAGACGTGTATAATGTGAAAGTTAGCGCCATAGACGGTGCTCCGTCATCGCACACCAACGACGGCGAACCCAATAAAGGTAGGCATACCTGACGAGGTGACGATTGAAACGGAGTCGCCGTCTAACTCGTTTTCTTTTTTTTCTCTCTCTCTCTCTCTGCAAACGCAGCTACGCAAGTGTTCAGTATCGAAATTGTCGATACGAATGATCACTCTCCGAAGTTTGCCAAAGAACGGTACGAAGCGGATATTTCCGAAGATGCCGGAGTCAATCAGTTGGTGACCGAGGTTAAAGCCGACGACGAGGATTCCGGTGAGTTTGAGAACGTTTCGTGTTGAACGAGATGAAACGTTGACGAAATTTTGACGCTCGTGGTGCGCTTTTTTTGCCTTCTTTCAGCTTCTTCCATCACGTATAGTATCGACGGCGGTAATATTAACGACGCGTTTTTCATCGAAGCTGAAACTGGTAAAATTAAGGTGAAAAATCGTTTGGATTACGAAACCATAACAAATGTAAGCCAATGTTGATTTCTCGAAGATTGTCAAATAGTCGGGTAAACGATTAAAACGGAATTCTTTATGGTTGTTTGTTTACAGTACACGTTAACAGTTCGAGCCTTCGACGGTTTATTCGAAGACAAATGCGAAGTAGACATCAGGTTGTTGAATGTGAACGATAATCCTCCGGCGTTCCTGACTTTCCAAAAGGATATCACCATCAAGGAAGAGGAAAACTTTACCGGTTGTTTGATTCAAGTAAGAGCGTGTTGCGATTTTTCGGTGACATACTCGTATGTGTAAGGGATGTTTTCTGTCGGTCGCGCGCGCCAATCGAACTGAGCGTTTATTTTTTCAACATCAGGTGAAAGCGTACGATCCGGATATCGCGGATAGAAACGCGCCGCAGAATATCGTGTATTCGGTGGTGAAAGAACAACAGCAGAAATTCTTTTCGATCGATAAAGACGGATGTTTGTCGTTGATCAAGGTAAGCGCGACCAAGACGACAATTTGACATGTTTCAAGGTAGACGCCTCGTACTAACGCCAACATACGCTTAACTTGTAGCCTTTGGACCGGGAACCTCCTCAAGGAAACGAAAAGTGGCAAGTGTTGATTTGCGCCAGCGATAACGGCGGCACCAGTAAAGATAGCTTGATCTCTACCGTCGAAGTGGTCATAAATTTGATCGATATTAACGATAACGCGCCGTATTTGAATATGGTAATTACAAATCGCCTGCGATCGTACCCTAATCGCTACGCGACGATCGTCGATTGTCGATTAACTTTATTCCCGTTTGTAGGGAGTCGATCACGTGGTGTGGAGGGAAAATCAGCTCCCCGGCGTGATAACCAAGTTGATGGCGGCCGATAATGACAGTCCTCAGAATGGGCCTCCGTTTACGTTCGAACTGAGCCCGGAGGCGGATGAAGATATTCGCGAGAAATTCGATATCAAAGGTGGGACGAGTAGTAGTGGGGTGATCGGGTGTCGATGTGCGAGGTTTTTGACGTTGCGACGTTGTTGCAGGTGACGAACTGTGGGCGTCGGTGGTTTTCGACAGGGAACAACGTAAGGAATACTTGATACCGATCAAGATCGGCGATAGCGGTAGTCCGCCTCAATCCGGCGTCAGTAAATTGAAGGTGGTGATCGGCGACGAAAACGATAACCCGATGCAGGAAGGTCATAGTTCCATATTCGTGTACCTGTTCGAGGTACGGTATCGGCGATTCGCGACTTCGCTATTATCGACGAATAATACACGAGTATATGTGTAATGTGTGTATATATGTATATGTAAATATATATGCGTATGACGTTTACGCGTAGGGTGCGACCACGGATACGGATATCGGTCGCGTGTACGTCGACGATCCCGACGACTGGGACTTGGAAGATAAACATTTCGAATGGAAGGATTACGTCGGCAATGAACATTTCGTGCTGAACCGAGACACCGGAATGATAACGATGGGTCACGGCTTGACCGGCAAATCGTATACGTTGGAGTTCCGGGTAAGTGAAACGGAAAGAATTGACGAGAAAGTTATTTCGACGCGAAATGCGAAATAATCGTTTTGTACGTTCAGGTTACCGAAACTCCGAAACACGATATGTACGATAATCCGAGGCGTAAATTTTTCAATAAACACACCGTAAGCGCAACCGTAAACGTTACCATAAAACATATACCCGAAGAAGCGGTCGATAAATCCGGATCTATTCGTTTCGAGGATATCACCGCCGAAGAATTCGTTACCAAAAATTCGGTAAGTCGAAGCCGAACGTGTAACCATACGGCGACGAATTCGCAAGCGCGTAACTTCGTATTCTATTCGTTGTTTTTCTTTGTTTTAGAACGGCGAAAGTAAAGCGGACATTTTGCGGACGCAGCTGGCGTTATTGTTCAACAACAGCGAAGAAAACATCGACGTTTTTACGATTCTACATTCGCCGGTCAGCGATAACACCTCGCAACTTGATGTGAGATTTTCAGCGCACGGCTCGCCCTATTACGAACCGGAACGCATCAACTCGGCCATTATCTCTAAGCAGAATCAGGTATGTGGAAGACGATTCGAGTCGTCGGTCGTATTTTTTTCAACGAAAACGAAATCGAGTAATTTGGCGCACGACGCGACGTTGCCTTTCCACAGCTGGAGCAAGTTTTGGATTTAAGAATGTTGATGATCAACGTCGACGAATGCATCATGGAGAAAGTCAACTGCGAAGCTTCTTGCGCGAACGAATTGAAAAAATCGAACGCTTCCGCTCCGGTGTTCACGAACACGACTTCGTTTATCGGCATAAACGCGTATGTAGCGCCCGTCTGCCAATGTCGTCCGAGTTCGAGATCGGATTGCCGTAACGCGCCGACGGTTGCCCTCGCGACGAGGTAACATTTTGTAAACTATTATCGACGCGATCGCCATTAAGAGCGTGCGTAAATTTAATCGGTGATTTTGGCGTTCGTTTGGTAGCCACGGCGGCGGCAGCAGCAGCAGCGGCAACGGCAACGCCAACAGTTTGGAGGTAACGCGCGTCTCGTCGTCCGACTATTGTATGCCGGCTATCGGTTTCAGTGGCAACGGATGGGCTCTGTATCCGACTTTCGAGGCGTGTAGCGACGCGCGTATCACGTTATACGTGCGGCCGCATAAGAAAGATTGCCTCATATTTTACATCGGGCCGGATTCCAAAAGGCTATCGGCGTACGGAGTCGAAGGTGATGAGAAGAGCTTGCACGGTGGCGCGAAAACGTTACGCGATCGTGTTTGTAATTGTTGTTTCGTTCGCTTGCGCAGATTTTATGGCGTTGGAATTACGCGGCGGATTTCCGGTGTTGTCGATCGACTACGGTACCGGCACAAGGGAGATCGAGCATTCGTACAAGTCTATCGTCGACAAAAATATGCACAAAATCGAAATCATCCTGAGTACTACGGTACGTATCGTGTACGAGTCTATTGTCTACGTATATCGCGTAGTGTAACGCGACGACGTGCTAGATTTTTATACGCTCGTGTTCTTGTGCAGAGTATCGAAATGATAGTGGACGATTGTAAGCTACAAAAATGTATGAGTTTATCGGCACCTGTCGGTACGAATAAGTACTTGAACGTAAACGGACCGCTGCAAGTTGGCGGCACATATATGAACTTGAACGAAGTGGCGCTGGAACGTAACTGGACTCATAGGCCGTTTTCGTCCGGATTCGAAGGTTGCATACAGAATTTCACGTTCAACGAGAAACTCTACAATTTGGGAGCGCCGAGCCTATCGATGAATATCGACGCCGGTTGTACGAACGTGGTCGCCGACGCCATCACATTCGGATTCGATTGGACTTTCTTGGCTGCCATATTGATTTGCTTAGCCATACTGATGAGTAAGCGCGCTGCTATTCCCATTTCCGTCGTAGACGGTGCGACGGTACATGACCGAGAATACGTTCGTCGTATAATAAAAATCGCTTTTTCTTCGGTTTACCTTTTTTTAGTTTTATTAATGGCTGTGGCTGTGCATCGAAGAAAAGTAGAAGATATGTATAAAGATACGGACGATATTCGAGAGAATATTATCAATTACGAAGACGAAGGCGGCGGCGAAGGCGATATGACCGGATACGATTTAACAGTGCTCAGATTACAAGATTACGATCCGATCGGCGATGATAAATATTTAAATAGAATGTTACCCTCTACCGGTGAGTTGTAGTAGTCGTGAAGAGCCCGAAGTCGGCTCGCCTGCTGCTTCTGCCCGATCTATAATTCGCCAGTTGTTTTGCAGGAATGGACGAAGTACCAGACATATGCGGTTTCTTGGACGGCAAAAAACACGCTGTGGATAACGATCCGGAAACGTTGCCATTTGACGATGTCCGACATTACGCGTACGAAGGAGATGGTAACACGACCGGTTCATTGTCGTCGTTAGCTTCGGGTACGTAATTTCGATTTCGTGAAAACTCGGCACCCCCTCTTATCGAGATCTCGTATTGATTTTAACGTCGAATATGTTTCGATACAGGTACAGACGAAGGCGATTTGAATTTCGACTACCTGTCGAATTTCGGTCCTAGATTTAGAAAATTAGCCGACATGTACGGCGAGGACGCGAGCGACGAAGATAGCGATACATATCATAATACGGCGTCCGTGTCGTGGTGTTAACGATCGATTAATCGTCGTAAATTTTATTATTAATAATGGTTAGTCGTTTTTTCGTTAACGTGTTTTTCTCATTTTTCACCAGCTCCAGTTACCATCTTATATAACGTAAAATTTAAGGGGAAAATGAGTGATTTTTTTCTTATCCTTAACGGACCTTTTTTATTATTATTATTATTTATTATTACTTCAGCGGTTACTATTAATTTTTTTTATTGCATGTATTTTTCATTTTGTAATTACGTGATAACATCGATTCATTTAGACGTAAGTTATTTTTATCTTTATTGATTTTTATTTATCGTACGTGACTTGGAAACGTTAATTCGATACTCTACCGTTTACTTTGTTAAGGATTTTGTGTTCAGGTTTTTTTTTCATTTTTTTTTTAATTAATTCATTTCATTTTATTAATACTATTTATAATTTTCATACGTGGAAGAATCGATAACTTTTTCGAGTATTTCTGAAAATTTGCATTTTGTTCTGAAGCCATGTTTTTCTTTCGTAGATTTTTAAGTTTAGAATTATCGACATTATTTTTCCTCAAGTATGACGATACTCAACGATTCGGTAGAAATTCGGCAAATCCATTTTCAGTTCGATTTTCTTGCTAAGACTAAAATTCTGGATAGTAAAGCCGAATTGAGAATTACGAAATTTTGTTATAAATTTAGATTTAGGTAAAGAAGTGTGCCACGACTGAATTGTTTTTGCTATACCTGTTTTGCGTTTTTTTTTTGTTTTTTTTTTCGAATGAAATGTATATAAATTATAATTCGAAGCTCGGTGGAATTGAGCCGATGTAACTACGCGGTACGATGAACAAGGGTTCGCGGATTATAAAATAAGATGATATCTGTGATTTTGAGTTTACTCAACGAACCCATCGTCTATGTATAATCAACCCCCCTCCCCTCCCTCGATGACCCTACGTTGACTATACGATAATCGGCTGCACGTGATATCAACGTTGCGGAAAAATTTTGGTTTTATTTTTTTACGCGTTCCGTCGAACGTGATTAATTAATCGATGCGTAATCAAAATGATTTTTTCTATTGTAGTCAATTATCGCGCACGCTCGTAGAATGGGAACGTATGTTTGTATTAATTTTCTCGCTTTTCGCAATAATTTTGTTATTTTACAATCATTCCCAAAATGTTGCATTTATTAGAGGATTTTTCATTAATTTTTATTTATACATATTTTTTTTTCGTATTTTAGTTTTTCTTTTTGAGCTAGTGAAGTACTTTTCGGAATTTACCGCGACGCGAGCGTCAAATACGTATTATCCCGTATTGGATGTTTTTTTTTCTTTACGTCGAATTGTATTCGTTTTCGTTGCATTTTTATATTTTTTGGTGGCAATTTCAATTGGGGACATTCTGTGATATACATTCGATACTTAGTGATGCTGCTTATCAGAGCACTGCCAAATTTGTATTAACGAAGAGGGAAAAAATGTACATTTATTAAACGCCTATAACTATATTTTAGTAAAGTAAAAGTTGCCGCGTTTTGATGTTTTGATTATTTTTTTGGGAGTTTTCTCATCATTTTATATCATTCTCGTTTCGGGGGCCAAGCGTAATTATTTTTTAAGCGATCTCATTAATATTATTTTTACGAAGCGTATTCGAAGTAACACCGGCGTGTTTTGTTTGTATGTACATAAAGATAATTTAAAAAAAAAACACACGACAGCAACAGTAGCAGCAGCAACAACAACTACAACTACAACTGTAAATAGAAATACATGAATACTGTATAGGATGCTATGGTATACCTAAGTAACGTTTATTATACGTATAATATTAATGTACTGATCAAAAGCGGTCCATTTAGGATTGACATTTTTTTTCTTATGTGTTTTCTTAGAATTTCTCGTATAAATAAGTTGCCATCTTTGTGGATGTGAAAAATGAAACGCTGTTATTCGCGTTGAGATTTTTTCGGGGAAAATGAATTTTTTATTAGGCTATTTTAAGAAGTCATTTTAGCTAGTCAAAAGTGTACACATTCCATCTTTTAGGTGATAGTAGTAACTGTTTCAAGTTACCCGAAAGTAAGATTTCATTTATGTACAGAAGTAGAATAACTTTATGAAAATGGCAGCTTATGGTTAACTTAAGATTATCTACATTATATTGGTACTTCGGTATCAGGTTTTTTCTTTCTTTTTTACATGTATGTATAATCAGAAATTTTTTTATCAATAAACTTTTTTACATTTTCGTATTAAACGATGGATGATTTCGCGCGACGATTTTTCCCAGTATTATCCAGTCGTCGTCGTCGTCGTCGTCGTCGTTGAATTGAAAACAAACGAAGCTGCGCGACCCGTGTTGGTCTATTGTGTAGTTTCGGTCATGTTGAAAGAAACGAATTTCATTTTCAAAAGATGAAAAGCTACGCTTTTTCTTTCTTTTTACGTTAAACAAATCGAATTCGTGTATTCGGTATTCGGTTTTGTATTTCAAAGATCGTGTCGATGGCGAGAGAAGTTTTTCAAACATGAAAACATAACGCTCGTATAAACATTTGCGTCACAAAGAGAGAACCGTTCTATTGTTAGATTGCCAGCACTCCAAAGGATTCGCCGAAAGCCTTCGTTAACACTGATGTTGAAAAATTTATTTGAATTTTAGACGAATTTTTTGTTTTTACAGGAAATGAAAGGAAGCGAAACGTGTGAAAGAGTAATTAATAATCGAACTTGGAATGAAGGATTTTTTCGACTTGTGTAGGATGCGATTGTTGACGTCATCGTCTTGGTGATGGTAAGACGATGAGGGAAAAGTGGTAGGGAAACGAAACGAAATTAGGTACCGGAATTTGTCCGAAATTCGCCGTAATCTGGTCGAGCGTGAAGGGGAAGGCGTTTCTCATCGTAAACATGAGAAATTCCCCCCTATCAGATATCGGTATCGCTTAGCTAAGGTATTTCGCCAGCAAGAATGCTTCATCAGTGATCGTAAATATGGAAATTTCAATCTTTGCTACTGCGATATAGCAAAACTTTTTATGGACTTATTGAGAAGCTGACGAAAAAGAAAAAAAAATCGTGGGTACTTGAATGTTCCATTTGAAAGAATCCGGTGCAGAAGGTCGGAAAATCAATTTTTTTCTTTCTTCAAATGAATGTGTTGGCGATTGATATTTTTAATCAAGATTTCTACGCTGTAAACGTCCCTTTCTTCTGCTCTCGTTTAACAATACATTTTTAAGGTTTCTATACTCGAAAATAAAAACGAATGAAAAAGAAAAAAAAGAATCAGCTGCCAATTTTACGTATAAATTGGAATCGAATCGCGCCAAAATATTCAGAATTTTTCATTTCTCGCCGCGATATAGTACTCGAGTAGACTCGACTTGAACGAGACCTTTTGCGTGAAAAACAAGTAAGACAATGTAAGTAGAAAACTTTTAATACCTACGCTTTTTTGAAGTCGATGCGAATTTGCGGTGACCGGTGAGTAAATTTTCAGGGTGCGTTTCGTGTTTCAATTACTGTTCGCTGCCGTCATAATCAGCCTTTGCGCTGGTCAGGTTAATTTTAGTCCGTATTGGAATCAAGGTAAAAGATCCGGAGGAGGATCATTAATCACGCCCGAAGAATGTAAATCGTCTATGGACTCGTTGATATATTTGTACAAACTTGTACAGGTAAGACGATTTCGTAATGTTTTTTTTAACGATTTGGTTTTTCGAGTTTTTTAGTATCGTATTGCGTATTGTTGTCGTTGTTCATTTTTTTATTCTTATTTTAGAGCGAAGCGCAGAAAATTGTCGATTGCGAAAAAATTTCATCTTGAACTGTATACCTAAGTAGTACTTAGCCTAATGTTCAACTGTAAAACAATGTGTATAAACTGCGAGTAATAGGTATGGGTTAAATACGTAAATTCGGCATGTTTTTTTTTTTCGTTACGTATGTAAAATTTTATACTACACTTTTATTTTAATATATTTGTCGTTCAAACACTACGCAAAAATCGAACATATGGTAAGCTTGATTTTTTCTCGCCCATTATAACTGTACAATATATTATTGCATTCGAATAAATCTATATCCGCAGTACCTAAGTTTTCTTCTTTACATCGGGAAATTTTCAACAAAAAAATAAATGTTAAATGATTAGCGTGTGACTGCGAAGGCGGATGCGAGAGGAAAATTGAAAGAAAATGAAAAAAATTTACCCGCTACTTGCCGTGACCAGGATTCGAACCTGGGTTATTGCGGCCACAACGCAATGTCCTAACCACTAGACGATCACGGCTATGCTGGCGGTTGAACAATGATGCCGTACTAACGTCTTACAAGCGTGATGACGTTTTTTCGCCTCTATTTCGCATCATTAAGACGTAAATTGTTCATTTTCCGAATAATTAAACGAAAATGACTTTAATTAACACGAGCCAACGGTACGACATACTCGAATAATTCGTCGTTATTAGCCATCACAAAATGACAGCCTAAATCGGTAAATTTCTCAAACGCTGGGCGCCGTAAGGTAAGCTTAATCTTCGAAGTTAATTCGTGTTTTTGAAATTAACGATGGCCAAATTTCATTGCGATCGATCAAAATGGATCAAACTACCGACGGAGAGACAGGGACAGGACAGAACTGCGGCAGTGCGGCGTTGAACGTGAATTTTTTAAAATTGATGCGCGAAAAGTTTGAAAAATACGATCGAACTCGCGCAGCGCTTTCGACAGTGTTGCCATGTTGCAAAAACCGTATACAAGATATTTTGCGTCTTTGTGTTTGCATCACTGTTTCCGCTATGACGAAGTTATAATCGCCATAAATGGAGTAGTGACAATTTGTTCGTAACAATTAGTAGTCGTGGGATAGTAATGGTTGAAAATTGTGTTCGCAGGTGACATTTATTTGCGTATTTATTTACTAATTAACGACGGCGTCGTACGAAGTGCAGAATAATGATATCCACGTGGAAGAAATTTCGTGAATTCGAATGGTGACTTCGATGAAACCCTCTCGAAGTAAGTCTTTTATCCGTGTATAATTTTAATGAAATGTTCACCATTTCGCGCATATACGTTTGGCCCCATCTAACTTCACTGCCCACCTGTTGAATCGTGCAGTTGAAAAGTAGCAATATTCGAAATTCAGTCAATATCAAATGCTCACAGGTGTTTTGTGTTAGCGCGAAATCCGTCTTTTGTCTATATTTGCTGCACGTCTCGAACTCAAGGATACACTTTAGGTGTGTTCTCGTTGCCGTTACTTAATTGTGATAATTTGCCGAGGAAACGTACGAATAGCTTTAAACTGTTGGAATTTTTATTTAGATTCTTCGCAGAGAAATATCGGAATGTATCGTGTTTCGGACACTGTCAAGATGTAACACGAACTTGTTGTTTGTTGAGATGAGTCATTATTATGAAATCACTGTGTTGTGTACGTGTGTATGTGTAGGTGCTAGATGCGTATATTTGTGTGTTGCTGAATGTGAATACGTTACGCTTGATGTTACGCTCGCGTATGTTAATGTTTGTGTTTTTCGCATGTTAATGTGCAAATGAAATAGTCGTTAAGTAATATACATAATGTAAATATATAGTATGTACGTATGTGTATATTTTTGACTAATTTTTGCGATTTGTTGTAATTGCAGTGATTCTGGCTGAAGAGTGAAGTCGAACGAACTGGTATAAGAACTTGGACCGAAGACGCGATCGGTTATCGAAGTGAGTTATACATCAGTGTACTTCTCAATTTACATTTCGATACTACGTAACGTTATACTACAATCGATAGAATCATAATTTAACTATCTCGGGCTTCCTTTTTCGCGATTAAATTTGTGTCCTGTATGTTTGTCTAGATTGCGCATACACATCGACACGATGGCGACGATATCGTTACGCGTACACATCGTAGAAGCGGATGTCACGAAAACACTTCAGTTCGATCCGTCCTTAAGCATTCACGAAGCTTGCATTTTAATTCGCGACAAAATTCTAGAAGCTGGTCGAGGAGAAGCCAAAGATTACGGATTATTTTTAGCGGACGAAGATAGTAAGAAAGGCGTCTGGTTGGAACCCGGACGCAATCTAGAGTATTATATATTACGTAACGGCGATTTGGTCGAGTATCGTAGGAAGATCCGCACATTAAAAGTGCAGATGTTGGATGGCGCGGTTAAAACGATGATGATCGACGATAGCCAACCTGTGGCCAATCTGATGGTGGTTATCTGTACGAAACTCGGTATTACGAATCACGACGAATACGGTCTGATCAGAGAAACCGTAGAAGACGAAGTTGATAATAGTAAGTCGTCTCTGTACGGTACTCTGACGCTTCGACGTAAAAGAGAAGAAAAAGAGCGCGACGTGAAAATGGAGCAGTTACGTAAAAAGTTGAAAACCGACGACGAGCTGAATTGGATCGACGTATCGAAAACGTTACGCGAGCAAGGTATCAACGAAGGCGAACCGGTAATTTTACGTAGAAAATTTTTCTTCTCCGATGGTAATATAGATTCGCACGACCCGGTACAGTTGAATTTACTCTACGTGCAAGCCCGAGATGCCATTTTGGACGGCACGCATCCGGTTACCGAAGAACTGGCGTGCCAGTTAGCCGGTGTTCAAGTTCACATACAATTCGGTAACCACAACGAAGCGAAGCATAAGCCGCCGTTTTTAGATTTAAAAGAATTCCTGCCGCAGTCTTACATCAAAGTTAGAAACGTAGAGAAGAAAATTTTCATCGAGCATAAGAAACATTTCGATTTGTCCGAACTGGATGCGAAAGTTTTGTACACGAGAACTTGCCGCTCGCTGCCGACGTTCGGCGTAACCTTTTTCTTGGTTAAAGAAAAAATGAAAAGTAAAAATAAACTCGTGCCGAGGTTGTTGGGCGTGAATAAAGATTCGGTGTTGCGTTTGGACGAGAAAACCAAAGAAATCTTACAGACTTGGCCTTTGACTACGGTACGCCGCTGGGGCCCTTCGCCGAACACGTTCACGCTGGATTTCGGCGACTACTCCGATCAGTATTACTCGGTACAGACCAAAGAAGCCGAACAAATCGCTCAAATTATCTCCGGTTACATCGATATTATCTTGAAGAAGAAACAGGCCAAAGATCATTTCGGTATAGAAGGCGACGAAGGATCTACCATGGTCGAAGAAACGATTTCGCCATCTAAAGCCAGCATCTTCCAGCACGAAAGTCCTACCAAAGTTAACAAAGTGAATACCGAGTCCGTGGCGAAACCGGCGATAATGCGAGCCGGCGTCGAAGGCTCCAAACCGTACGGCACCGGGCACGTGGGAACCGCTCAGTACACCACGATCAGCGGCCAGATTACCGTCGGCCATTCTCCGGTCATCACGCAGCAGACTCAAGTAGACGAGATTTTGTCTGCTCCGCAAAGAGCTTTACTCTCGAAGATCAGCTCTAGTCACGAAACCATAAAAATCGTAGAGACCGAACTAACGGAAGAGGTGATTATATCGGATGTGGCGTCGCAGCAGTGGAAGGAGACCGCCATTAAGGATAACAAGCAAACGGTGAGTTCGAAAATCGCCGCCATGAACGCGGCCACGGCGCAAATAATTTCTATGGCTTCGGGAGAAGACGTGAATTACGTGGGCGTTGAAAAAGCCATAAATTCGATCACGACGAATTTACCGCAAGTAAGCCAAGGCGTACGTATGATAGCGGCGTTACGACCGGACGGCCAACAGCTGCTGGAAGCCACGCGAACGTTATGCGCGGCCTTTACGAATTTATTGAACACCGTCGAGCCGGCGACCTCTATCAACAGGCAGAGCCTTTTGACTGCCGCCACTCGAGTAGGCGACGCTTCCAGAAGAATGATAACCGAGATGAACGAACACAAAGACGAATCCAAAGAAGTACTTTTGAATCTGGCCGAATCCGTAGCCACTAGCACCGCCGTGCTGGTGATCAAAGCGAAAAGCGTAGCAGCCAGCGTGGATCGCGAACAACAGCAAGCTATAATAAACGCGACGACGAGATGCGCGTTGGCGACGTCGCAGCTTGTCGCCTGTACTAAAGTGGTCGCGTCGACCGTGGAAAATGCCAGCTGCCGAGAGCAACTTATTATGGCCACCAAAGAGGTGATGAATTCGATGGAGGAACTCGTCTCGGTTAGCGGTCGTTCGGTGACCGAAGAGAATAGCGGACTGTTAAGGGAGCTGATTACGGCGGTTGCCGAAGTAACCACTACCCTTAATCGACTCATAAATCAAGTAAAAACCTTCAAAACTACCACCCACAAAACCATCAAAGAGGAAACCATCTCCGTCACCGAAACGTATCCGGAGCCGACAAAGCTGAACGGAATTCATACGGAGGAATCCTACGTCGACGAGAAATCCTACTCGAGAAGTCCGCCGGTGAAATATTACACAGCCACCGTTACCACGCACGTCTCTCCGTTGATTCCCGGCCGAGGTATTCAAGCGTGTAATAACGCGGCCAGCGCAGTTAGCGGTATCGTCGGCGATCTCGACACCATCATCATGTTCGCCAGCGCCGGTGCCCTGCATGCTGAAAAAGAAAACGAAACTTTTTCCGATCATCGTGAAAATATTCTGAAAACCGCCAAAGCCCTGGTCGAGGGCACGAAAACGCTGGTTTCCAGCGCAACCGCGTCCCAAGAACAATTGGCCATCGCTGCGCAAAGCGCCGTCTCCACTATTACGCAGCTCGCCGAGGTAGTCAAATACGGAGCCGCTTCGTTGGGCTCGGAAAATACGGAATCTCAAGTAATGCTTTTGAACGCGGTCAAAGACGTCGCCGAAGCTTTGGGCGATTTGATTCAAGCCACCAAGTCCGCTCACGGAAAGAGTAAGCTCAGGTTATCTCCTTTACTCAGGTTGCTCCGCTGGTATTAACGAGTACTTTTTTTTTTCATTTCGTAGGTATCAACGATCCAGCCATGAGCTACCTGAAAGAATCCGCTCGACTGATGGTTTCGAATTTGACGTCTTTACTGAAAACCGTCAAAGTAGTAGAAGACGAACATCTGCGAGGCACCAGAGCTTTAGAATCGACCATCGAAGCGATAGCGCAAGAAATACGCGCGTTATCGTCGCCCAGCGTCTCGAACGCCGAAGCCACTCCCGAAGAATTGGTGCGCTCGACAAAAGCCATCACGCTGGCTACCGCTAAAGCGGTGGCGGCCGGCAACAGCGGTAAGCAGGAAGATTTCATTATCGCGGCGAACATGGGCCGTAAAGCCATTTCGGATACGTTGACAATTTGCAAAAGTTTATCTAACGGCATCGAAGACGAAGAACTCGCCGAACGTGTCATTCGCGTCGGTAAAGATACAGCCGGCGAATATCGCGAACTTTTGCAGGTAATTCTAAAAACCTTACGTTGCGGCCAAAGTGTTACCGATCCGAAACAAACGCTGGCCCAGATATCGCGTCATATAGCGCAACACGTCACCGAACTCGTTTCCGTCGCCGAAACGTTAAAAGGAAAAGATTGGATTAACGCCGATGACCCTACCATGATTGCGGAAAACGAACTGCTGGGCGCGGCCGCTTCAATTGACGCGGCTGCACGAAAACTCGCCAGCTTGAAACCGCGAAAAAGCGAGCACGAAACGAACGAATCGTTGAATTTTAACGAGATGATTCTGGAAGCGGCGAAATCGATCGCTGCGGCTACATCGGCTCTGATCAAGGCCGCCTCGGCGGCTCAACGCGAATTAGTCGACAGCGGTAAAGTAAGCCGTACACCTTTGACTAGCTCCGACGACGGCCAATGGTCCGAAGGGTTGATATCTGCGGCCCGCTTGGTCGCAGCTGCAACCCACAGTCTCGTCGAATCGGCAAACTCTCTGGTTCAAGGAGTGGCCAGCGAAGAGAAACTCATCTCGGCTGCCAGACAGGTCGCCTCGTCTACGGCACAACTTTTAGTCGCTTGTAAAGTTAAAGCAGATCCGAATAGCGATAATACTCGGCGACTACAAGCCGCCGGTAACGCGGTCAAACGGGCTACCGATAATTTAGTGCGAGCCGCTCAGCAAGCCATTCACAACGACGAGGAGCGAAGTTTAGTGTTGAATAAAAAAATGGTCGGCGGTATCGCCCAAGAAATCGATGCCAGATCTGATATACTTCGAATTGAAAAGGAATTGGAAGAAGCCAGAAATCGTTTAACCGCTATTAGGCAGGCCAAGTATAAGCTGAAGGGCGATGGCAGCATTGGTGAAAATGAATCCGATTCGTTCGATTCGTTTTCAAATTAATCGTGCCTGCGCCTTGTACCACTTATTAACTCCGTTAATAGTCTTCTTCTTATTTCTCGTAAGTCCAATTTTTTTTCTTATTCAGCTCTTCCTACCGTTACCAACGTTTGTCGTACGTATTGCGATCGACGATATGATTCATTTCGAATTTGCAGTCCCACTTTGAGAAATCTCGTTAGCTTCGAATACTCCTCAGCGCGTAAATTACGGAAAAAAATTCTAATCAGTTGGTATTTCGATGATTGCCATAATCGTTTATAAATCTATAAAGCTTTAACTATCGAATTAGGATTAATTTTTTTTACTTATTCGTAAAATATTACGTAATCGCGGAGAAACTTTATTTTACTACGATGGTGCCATTTTCAAGCATTTTTCATTTTAATCTTCTTGTTAGTTACCGCATCAAGAACATGATGTTAATTTTTCGTAATACTTTTTATCATAAAACGTTTTTTTTCCTTCTTCTCATTTTAATTATTTTCTACCGTTATTTGATCGTTGTGTTTCGAATACCAGTTTATCTCCTTTTTTTTTTATGTTTCTCTCTAATGAGCTTCATATGTGATACATATATATATATAATTTATTCCTTTTTTTTTCATTCGCAATTACCTTTTTTTTAACAATTTTTTTAACCGGCAATATATTTACTAGTTTTCTCGAGTTTCGTTTGGTCAGTTTGGTTATTAATTGGGCGTTATGTTACCAATTATTCGATGACTGTAGTGTTAATGAATTTGAACACGATGTTCCATATCAAAATTCTATGATTAACCTTGACTCTAAGTAACCGCGAAAAAAAGGAATTAATTGAAAATAAACTCTACAGGACGCGTCACTTCGTCTATTGCCAGTTGATATTTGTTTGAAATTATCTCAGTCTTGTTTTTTTCTGATGTGTTCATTAACCAATGGTTTTTTTCCATGACACCGTAGAACGCTCGCAGAATTCGTAACAGTATTATTGGGACCATATTTTTATTAAGTAGTCATTCCGATATCAAATTTTTATAACGTTAACGCTAAATTTCATTTTATACATTTTTTATTTTATATTTTTACTTGTTTTTTTTTTTTGTTTTTCGTACCTACTTTAAATAAACGTTTAACCCTTTTATTTGTCTTAATGAAGATCACGGATGCACGGAGTCGTTTTTTGTCGATATTCTCGATACGCTTCTGCGGCCATTAGCGGCTTCGTGCTAAAAAATAGCGTTGGCGAAATGGCGGAAGATTGTTTTTGGACGTGGCGTTATGATAATTAATGGTTATTTAATGAAACACGAGCGATTCGTCGTGTATTTTTGGAGGTGTTGGTAAACCATGACAACATGATTTGTGTTTTTTGGTAATTAACTCGAGCATGCGAAATATAAAGGAAGAATTGTTGATTTCTTCTATGTGGAAATAGTTGACCAATTGGTTGTAATTACAGGTAGAGAATAAGTGACTACATCAGTTACAATGGGTATATAACTCGCGTTGATTTGAGTAAAAAAATAAAAGAAATGAAAACAAATTTTGCGTATTTTGGTGAGCAGCGCGTAGTTCGCCTCGTATCCAATTTATAGACATAAAGATTATGGTACGACATTTTTAACGATTAAAATAAAATTAAAAAAGCGAAAAATAACGTAATGCTGGATAGTAGTCGTATTCTGATTGGTTTCTGTCATAATGACGTGGAACACGTTACTCAACCTTTATCAACCAGACGTTGGATATTTTTCAACATCAACTAGCGCTTCATGCTGATATCGAGTAAACTAGAAATCACATTTGCGTCGGGCTTGGACCAATAGGCAGGGTTCTCCTAGCGTCTCCACGGACAATGACTAACCACAGTAAACGTTCAAACAGAAACTGGGAAAGCAGAAGCAGTGCGTTGAACGGTGCGCTGGTGGAAGGATGTTGGACGGAATTTTTCTGTCGTTGATTTCGTTTTCGAATTATGCGTTTTTGTTAATTGTTAATTTTTCCGAGTAATTCGTGAAAACTTTGTGTGAAATTAAAATTTATTTGATTTGTTATACGAGGTACGCGTACGCGAAGTGTGTTGTAAACGTTACGTCTTTATTATGTGTTTAAGTGTTTCATTTGTTGAGTTGATTAATCGTGTTCGGGCAATTAAGCCGGAGTTAAGTCAAAGCCGAGGTATGTTGTATTTTGGATTATTTTTCAATTTTTCAAAAATATTTCTGAAGCGTGTGTTTGTCGACGTTTTTGAGATATTTGTTAAAGAGTATTTCTACTCGATGTCGTTAAAATTGCGAATACACGAAGCGCGTATCGAGATGAGGTTTGTACTTTGGGTAGAAACTTTTTTAAATCCTTTGAACGTAGATTAATGTCAAGTTCGTCGTGTTGTTGCGGTGTTTGCGCTTTTCTATAGGATTAAGATATTGGAAGTACGTAAATTGTGTGGTCAATATTTCGTAACGTTGCCAAAGTATCGTTGATAGTTGGATTTCGATGGTTTAAGTATATTCGCGGATTGGCGGTTATGTATTAAGGTCGTATCGATTTTGCGCCAACTACGCGCGTACGAGTAAGGCAAAATTTTTTAATTTGTTCGCGACAAAAGTGAATTTTAAAATCGCGTAGGTACGATTTTTGTTGAAATAATTTAGCTTATTTTACGCGAATTTGTGCGAGATTTTCTTGCGCGTTATTCCGGTGACGCGAAGTGCACAGGTGTACCGTGTACCAGGAGGAAGAGAAGCAGGTGTGTTTTAGATTTTTTTTTTTTTTTCATTGAAACGCCTAGAAATGGTAGTTTGATATCTCGGAATTCATAGTCGAATGATTCGCCACAAAGAACGAGGAGCGTAGCGTGATTTAGAGCGAGTAGCGAGTAGTGCTGGTAGACGATGGGGGATGATTTTTATGTCGGGAGTCGATTGTCAGCTGTATAGATCAAGATGGTACGGTTCTATCATCGTTGTTATTAATGATTTTGCGTTTCGTTTAAATGGACAAAAACGTCGGGTAAGGTAATTGTTGTGGAACCAGTTTAATAGTCGAGGTTCGCCGCATTCGTTTTGCTACGCGAGATTTTAACGAGTAAATGTTCTTCATCTGCTGTCTGCTGACGTGATGGTTTGCGGTATATCGTTCATGATGAAACCATCGCCACCACCTTCCCTTACCTTTTCTATTTTTCTCCTCGAATCCAATCCGAGTCGAGAAGTACCTATACCCGATAGTACTGACTACTGAGCAGAACAAAAATACGTTTTTCGTATTAACTCGCCTATTTGGGTGCGATTGCAGAATATTGCGAATTTTCATTTGTAACGTTTACCTATGTTTACACTAGTTGCTTTGTATCGCAGTTGACGAACTTGACATTGGATTTAGAATTATCTGTGTATACTTAACTTACATAAGATACGAGTAGTTAGTTATATCTATGTATGTAACGTACTGTTTCTGAATACGAAATACCGAGGCGTCGCGCAACGGTATCAAATCTGCGAGTAAACTGATTTCGCGAAATTTACGATATTTCAACTTTCGCGTGCTGATTAATTGCCCTCGAATGTTTGGATAATTATGTCCACTGAAGGAAATTGAATTACCGTATGACGCGACATACAAAATGTAACGAGAAAATGGCAAGCTGTCGTAATACTTAAGTGGCACCTACTTTGCCGATCAGTGTTGCCAGGTGTGGGAATTTGTTGCCACATTTGGGGATTTTCCCTTGTGTTGCTAAACGCTGGGGATTTTGATGAGGATTTCGAGAAAAGTGAGGATTTTCTATCAAATTCAGCCTTCTTACGACGATTTCAGCCAATTTTTACGTCATTTTTCTAATTTAAAAAATTTTTTTTTTTGGTTTCATGGTTTGTGGTTTTGTACAACATCAAACATTTTCCATCAGGCATTTAGATTCACAAATGAATTCGAGATTATGATTACTGATTAGTATAATTTAAACTTAGATTTTTTTCTATTTTAATTTCAATTTAGCATGTGAAACGTGAAAGTGAATGTATTTTTATGGATTCGTCTGATTCGTCTTATCTTCATCGTCTGAGGATGTATGCGTAAGAGCAAAAAAAAGAGAAAGTCATTTTAGCTTTCATTTTGGTTAATTTTATAAAAACTTAGGTGGGGATTTCCGTCAAAATCACCTGGCAACACTGTTGCCGATCGTCAATAACCTTGTTTGGTACATACGAGTGCTGCAACAGCGACGACAAACGCAACTACATAAATATAGCGAAAAATTAAAAGCGCGTATTTGCGGCGGCAGCGACGACGACTGTGACGGGAAATTGAAAATTCGGCATTTCTTCAACTTGGAATGTCGATGTTGACCCGATAAAAAGCCGGAACACGGCGACAAGGAGAACGAAAGGAAGACCATCGTCGTACGGGTTTTCCGCTTCGGTCGTATTTTCTATTGAAAATGCCCGATTGACGCGTAACCAATTGGTATACGTACCAGCGGAATAGCCATCGTAGGAAAATACCGTCCAACTCGGAGATGGTTATTTTTCCGCAGAAACGTTCCGCTCGAAGAACGCAGCGTTTTCAGTGTCACCCAATTTGGCGAAACGAACTTCACGCTTTGACGCGGACACAATACGACGATGGCATTGGTTCGGATGTTGTTACTTGCGTTTGTATTTCCTCCGTTTTCATATCGATTTGTAGGACGTATTGCCCGCGTCCGTATTCCGTATCATTACTCCGGATACGCTGTACTCTCTATGCCATTCTACGAGTACATCGTGTAACCTTGACAAAAGAAGCTGACCCAACAAAAACCTCGTCACGGTTGCTTTTCTCGAGCGCGTTCCGCCACACTCGAGCCGTGTCCACGTCAAGTTCACATCCCTGCGTAACGTACCTGCAGGCTACAATACACATAAGTATCCAGGATCCAGTATCGAATAGCGACTGTGTTGATGATGGTCCAGCGGGCAGTTCTCGCCGTCGCGTCGTCGACGCTTGTCAACGTATCGAGTACGTTTGATGAATGAACGTCGGTTTCTGTTCGATGGCCCATCATCTGTGCACGAGACGTCGAGACATGATCGTGAAATGAGAAAGTACGAGTTTAAAATTGGCTCGTACTCGTGAAGAAATTTCGACGAAAGATGGATCTAATTTCGTTTGAAAAATCGCCGCTGGAAAAGCACTTTTTACGTTTGAAATGGAAAATAGCCTCCTTGACGAATGTCACCGTCAGCAAAACCAAGGCTATAGGCAGATAAGCATAGATGATCTGCCTCAGGGTGTAGATTTCGATGACATTTGGGTATTAGGCGGGTGTCGTCGAGAAATGTTCATAATTGAAATTTTAGCTCCCTCACCCCCCCTCCTTTTCCCATCGTTTTAGAAAAATAATTTTTTATTCTAATTTTAGGTGTAAATGCATGTTTTAGTATATTTTGAGGCTTTTTAGGGAATATTTTAGCTAAATTCGGCAATTTCCACTGTTTTTAGAGAATATTTTGAGAAAAATCCACATAACAAGTAAAATTTCAGCCCTGAAAAAAAAATGAATAAAAAAATAAAAATTAACAAATGACACAATATCAATTTTTTGTGAATCGTAACGAAAAAACAAATTGATATTGTGTCATTTACGTATTTACCTGAAACATGCCCATATCGTTTGTGAATATTTTTATATATTTTGAGTTTTTTTGGAAAAATTTTTTTCAGGGAACATTTTAGTGTTTTTTAGAAATTAAATATCTCAGCTCTATGGATCATAATTATAACATTTTTTGTTTGAAATAATTTCAAGATTAATAATTTTTGTACGTTATTTTTTGCCTAGCTTCGTACCAGTTGAGGTAGTTACTTAAAAAAAATAAATAAAGTCGGAAACGCCCGTTTGGAGGGGGAAAAGTTGGAGTGAGGGGTTGCTGATTTTTTCATGGAATGCTCTTATAAGGGTCTACCATGTACCAAAATTTCAATTAATTCTGTCTACTTTAATTTAAGAAAAAAATTCCTATTTGATTTTCGAAAACGAGGGTGGGAGCTGAAATTTTGATCATGAACGTTTCTCGATGGTGCCCACCTAATACCCAAATATCATCAAAATCTGGACCCTGAGGCAGATCGCCTATGCTTATCTGCTTATACTCGTAGCCTTTGAAAGGTCGTCGATACGAAAATTTCGTATAATATGTATTATTAAGTATTGTGCGATTTTAAAAATACGAGTAGTCTGTCGCGCATTGTGATTTTTTTTTCTTCGTCGACGTGTTATTTGGTTGCATCGTTGATGGCGTATTATTTGAGAGTTGACCGGCGTTATGCGTGTTTAGAATGGAATAAAAAGAAACGAAATATAGAGCGAGAGAGTGGAAGTACGTCGAAAGAAAACGTGACGCAGCTAGGTATACTTTTACTCGTTAGTAGGTTAGTTGAAGAGATTCCAAATGCGAGGTTGCATTGCGTTTTTTTTCTTCTTAAATCTTTTTTCGTGAGACACTCGTCGACGATCGATGGTTTTCTTGATCAAATTATCGTCGATCGTCGTGTAAATATGTATTTGAAAATCTCAAATCTATAGCGATTAACGTAGAACGTGGACGCGATTTCCGACGAACGACGGAAAAAATTCGCACACCGATTACGGAAGTCGGTTTTGTTTGAAACAAAAGGCTAGCATTTTTGTTGAATACCTCGAGTAACCGTCGGAAAAATCTGCCTTTGGAATTTTGTAATTGCGATAAGAACATTCCATCGAAATGAGCACTATGTACGAGTAGTAGCTAGCTGCTAGCTAGGTAGTAGGTACATGTTACGAGTGTGCGTGTACTTTTGGCGATAGTCTTGATGTAGAACTAGAAAAGTACTACTACTCGCAATAGAGAAATGCATGAGAACTTCGACGTCGACGACAACGCGAATTAAATTGGCAGATTGTGTAATGAAGCGCGGTGAAAGCTGCGACGATTTTTCACGCACTGATAGCGGGAATGGCGCGGGACAACGACGGCGATAGTCGCTCAGCAGATTGAGGAATGGCGGGCGGGCGTGCGTGTGCGGTGTAAGTACCTACTACCTAGTACTCTTAGTGCTCGCTCGGTACACGTGTGGTGTACGTTACGTGCAATCTGCGATAAACGACGGCCGTTCAGAATCTAAAATGTCGTATCTAGTCTACTATCCCGTCGCAGGTGTCATGCGATTTTATAAAACTGAAAACATGAACGGGTTGGCCAGGCGCTAGGAACTGACGAACTTGGGTCCCCCCCCCCCTCCTCCCCTTCCCATAGATGGCGCTGTACGTAGATAATAAAAATAAGAGATCGGATGTCAAAACGATGAATGAGTGATTTTGAGACCTCAAAACCAGATTAGAAAAATGGCGCATTACAAATTTTTCTACGACTTCCTTGTCCTTTCCTCACCGGGGAAAGGGGGAGGGGGATTGTCGAAACATGAAAAAAATGATGGTGATGTTGAAAGTAGATGAAAAGTGAAGAAAAATGACCCATTCAAAATTGATCACACTTCTTCCCCTCATTCCCTCTCCTATCAGAATCAGAAGAGCTTATTTCCGCAACATTCATCTCACGCTTTTTTTTCTCTTATTTAATATTGATACAGTTGACGGTACCCTCGGTGATCTCGAAAACCACTTTACGGTTTTTGCGTACAATTTGGCAACGGGTATAACTCACGAGGGAGCGGGAGTTGCCGGGCTCCGACTAATTTCAATTAAAAAGTACATACGTCGTAATCATTGACAATTGAAAATGCCGAATTTTTTTTTTTAACTGCGGATACCTTGTTTGTTACTCGTAACAACAGTCTTCCTTTTGCGTCAGTCAGTAGTTTTGAAATTTTCATTCGATCTAATTAGAAAGTCGAAACGAGGTAATTTCAGGATATTCTGTGTCCGATGAATTATACGCTTTGGAAATTTCTGCCTTTGAGTAGACGTTAACTTATTCGATGTTTCAATGCAACCCGACAATGTGCCATTTTCCCTTTTTTTTTCACGTAAAATTAGAGCCAGTTGTTGTATCGTACGTAATATGAAATATTTGGATAATTTCCGCGTACCATTCAATTAATACGTATGTGTATGTACGGTGAGATACGATATAATTCCTCTCTCGCAAATGGTATGCCGTGTGAAATTCGTATGCAAAACCATATTCGTTGGTTCTCGATACCATCGTCGCGTCGCGTCGTTCGATTATTTTCGCGTGAGATTTGCTGCTCAGCGAGGCTTAGTGGGTGGCCAGTTTTCTCTCAATTTCAAACAAATGTGGATTAAAGAATAGACGAAAATTACGACGCGAATGGAGGCGAAGCGGAAAGAGGGAGTTGAAGAGAGCGCGAATGCGTGTTATAGCTTTGCCGATTTACATATCATTTCGTAATGTAGCGATACGATCGTGGAGCACGGCATCGGCATCGGCATCGGCGTAAGCGAAACGCAGCGATCGAATGAGACGCTTTCACCGACGCGACGCCATAAGAAACGTAGACGACAACGACAACGACGCGTATATTGCGCCTAAATACCGATATAAATAAAATTAAGATGCAACGAATGCATTAGTAGAGTCTTGAATGCCTCCGCTCGATCAACCTGTTAAAAGCAATTTTATGCTTGATTCTTGTTCCATAAACTAAAACGTACGAAGATTTTAGGCGGCGGTACCAATTTTTCATCCTCTTCATTTCCCGAGGATCCACCACCCCCCTTTCTATATTTTAAACGCGTATACCGCCCCACCTATTGGTTTAAGAAAAGAAAACGTTGTGTCAAAATTGTTCCCTTATGTCTCCTCTACACTTTTGGTTATTACAAAAATTGCATTCGGAGCAATCCCCTCTCCTCAAATTTGAGAAAACGTTCTTCGAAAATGGGGAAAATCTGATTTTATCACATTTTTACGAGAAATATCAAGGATACACCAAAATACAAAGGATTTACAATCAATTTTTCTTTCAACTAATCTGAAGTGCAAAAAATTTGCTCGCACCCCCTCCTTCTTGTAGGTCCCACCCTCCTTATTGCATTTCAAACGTCGTTCATACCAGCAAATTTTTCAGGCAAAGTTGTTTCTTACTAATTTTTCTACACTTTTAATTGTTACAATATCTCTCCTCGGAGCGTTTCTTACCCCTCAAACCCCCAATTAAATCCATTAAGTTGGAGTAGTTGGTCAACTATGAAACTAATTAGATTTTTGCAAATTACGCAGCAAATCTTGAGGTAAATTGAAGATTTTTTTTGATAGTTGAACGTTCTAAGTTCACCTTAGGGCGGTACAGAAGACTCCCAGTTATTTGACCAAATCAGGGAGTTGGGGGTAAGGTGGGTCGGATACCAAAAAATGTTGAATAATCATGGAATTTTTGTTATAACCACAAAAGTGTACAGGAGACATCAGGGAACAATTTTGACATAACGTTTTCTAAAATCAATAAGTTAGACGGTATACGCGTTTGAAATTGGGGGGGGGGCAGAATCGTCGGAAAATGGAGGGGATGAAGAGTGGGTATCATCGCTTAAAATTGTCGTTTTTGTGTATAGAACAAGAATCAACCATGAAATCGCTTTCAACATTCCGATCGAGCGGATATGCATTTGATACCCTACTACATCCCGAGTTGATAATATACGTAGACGTACTAAAGTGCATGTAGCTGCGGTGGCTGCGGCGACGACAGCTGGAAGTGTATATCATATTATATACTGTATACTCGTACATGTGTAAGAGGTATAACGACGACTACGAAAGGTACGCCGCGGCGGCGGCGGGCGGCCGTTAGATAACCTTAATGAGATTCGAGTCATTAAACGGAACGTGAAAGACGAACGCGACGGTGACGCGTTTAAATGGTTATTCCGATGTTTTGTCTTCGGCTGCGCAACCGACGCTGCGGTGTGCTCTTTGTTGGTCGCGTATAGCAGCCGATACAAGTTGAAACTGATTTGTGCTCCGATTATAAGATGGTGTGCCGGTGTGCGCGGTATAGAGTTCGGCACGGGCCATCTAGAGCCAGTCGATTGAACGGAATGGCTTTTTGAATTGTTCAACGCGACGGAAACCTTTTCCCAAACCAGTGCCTCGGTTGGTCGGTTCTTAGTATTTGCGGACTTGTGGTTTGCCAGTTTCCGACATTCGCTTCGTGGTTCATCAATTTCGCGCCGAAAATATGACCGACGCGTCGATGAATCGTCGTAGCTTGTAGGTGGTACGATGACGTGTAGTTACGGCCACTTGATGCCTCTTATTCCATAGCTCTAGCTTCCGAGCTCTAATCTAGGTGCAAGAGGTGGCGACTCGTTTTTGTTACGAATCTTCGGCACGTTCAATTTGATTTTTTAATTTTTAAACAGATGAAATTTGAAAATACGATATTTTTCCGCATATTTCTTACGAGAGTTAACACCGCTGAGAGAATTTCTCTGCAACCTCGTAAAAGGCAAGTGGAGGTAGACAGCAAACATGCCGAGGGGAAAGCTGACAGTCAGGGGTAACTTTGTCCTCTCCTTTATTCGACGGTTTCTTATCTCCCATCATTCGACCGGGTTGTTTGCTACTTCATCCTTCCCCCTCTTCACGGATAAGCCGGCCTTTTTAGCTCGGCGTGAATTTACTCCCTCCAAGAGTTATGTCCCTTCAGAGGGGAAAAAAGATTCTCGTTTACTTGGGAGCAGACGAGCAGACATTCGGGCAGTTGTAATGTAGACGCTGAATAGGATACATCTCCCGAAAGACCTCTCTCTCAAGTCTCAAGCGAGGTTGATGTAGTGGTTCTACGTTTTGTGATGGCGATGGCACACTTCTATAGTATTTTCTTCGACCTTTTTGCACCGTCATTCGATTTCCTTTTTCTGGATAAAACACGCAGCGTTGAGATGTCCATAGATCAATTAATGACGTCAACAAAGAGGAGGGTACCGAGCGTTCTTTTCTCGTTTGTGAGGTTTTTGCGGCGTAGTGTAGTCAAAAAAGGCTCACACGATAGGAGAAGTGTGCCACCCTCAAAAAGAGGGTCAGTTTTTCTCTTAGATTTTGTGAAAAACCAATCTTACGGTAAAAACAGTTAGGTTTAAAATTATCTATCAAATGTGCTATAGAAAACCGTTGTACGTCCGAGGGGGGTGGAGCCGTAGTATTAATAATTTGAGAGATCTTCAAGAAAATTTAGTTTTTTGCGTATATCTCCTAAAGTATCAAATATAGAACGAAACTGGTTCTTTTCACCTTTGATCTGCATCAAATTTATTATCAAATGAGCCAATCGACTTTCTCGTAGCATGAAGGAGGGGGGAGGAGGGGTGTCGCCTAAATGAAGGTGAAAACTGTCCAATCTGGAAGAATATTTTTGTGGTCGTTCGATGCCGGTATCGCTATTGCGAACGTGTCAGGAAAACCGATCACTTCGGGTATGGAGTACGGATCTCGATGGAGCCCGCAGAGTACCGTCAAATCGAGTACGTAATTTTACGTTACATTGCAATTTGCAATAGCCTCAAATCACGTGGTAAAAGACCACCGTCACGTATATCGTCCTCGACTCGACCTCGGGAGATGAAAGAGAAATGTTGCAATCGAAAAGCTGACGATGCCTTTTTACGCGGCCGACGACGCGACGGAGGCAACTTTTTTTCCACGCGCATTCGTAAGAGAAACGTCAACATGGATACACCCGTCACGTCATGTTTTTCGCAAAATAGAGTAAAGCGAACGATACGACGGGTACGGAAGTCGTGTATTTCGTGTTCAGTGACTCGACTTGTTGAGAAAAGCGAACTAAAACGTGCTTAAAAGTAGGCGAAGTTGGTTCGTTATTGGATAAAAGTACGTACGAGTACTTAGCTATTTGTTTCGAGTACCATTGTGCCGATACTAAAGTTGAACGTTTCGTCTATTTTTTTCGTTGGAAGAAAAAGCGCAGATTTGACGATATTTTGCGCGACTTTGAGAGAAATGCGAATAACGGAGGTATCGTTTGTGAAATTGGATGACGCGCGACGCGACGTGTAGAAGGAACAGCGGTTCGACGAGGTGGCGGCATCGCGGATTCGCGCTACGCGCCTCGAAGTACTTCACCGACTAAAGCATGTGGACGGACAAGGGACGAGGGAGAGTTAGCCACTCGTAGATCAGAAGATGACGATATGACGCTTGCTACGACGATCGGCAAGTCGGAGACGAGGTGTAGGAATATTCGGGCGCGGATCGAGACTTGAATTTCGGCTGGGCAAATGGAATCCTAGAGGGTGGCTTATTTCCGTCGATTTGAAAAAAAAAAGTTCGTTTGCAGGACGTGTTTTTAAGAATTTCTGGCTGACACGCGATGTACAAATGTGTACCAGCAATAGCCCAGAATTTTGTTTATTCCTTCGCCCCGTGCCTCCCTATCTTCATCTTTCTGTAAAAACCATTCATCTGGGCTGTGGCGCGTTCGTCGTTTTTGGCCTGGACACGTGTAATAATGACGATATCAACATCGGTATGTCGAATACGGCCGATAGCTCGATAGATCGACCGTCGACGAACCGATAATGACGAATAAAGATGAGAACGAGGCGTAAAAAATGACGATTTACGAAAATACTGTACGTGTACCGTGTACGTTACGTAACGCACCGCACCGCACGGCACAGTACGGCACAGCACAGCCGCCACACTAAATAATTAGGTTAATGTTGAGTAAATGCGATATTTTCCTGTACACGGCCTACGGGACAATACGTACAGGACGACGCGACGACGAGTACTCTCCCGCTGCGTAGCGCAGCGCAGCGTAAGCGAAATGACGAGCCACGAGCACAAGCGCTCGAATTCCATCATTTAAGCCTCATTTATGCCGGAGCGGCGGAAAATCAGCGAGAGGCAGTTTTTCGCGAATGTCGTACCAGAAGCATAGCGTGTAGTCTGCGAAGAAGAAATTTCGCGCAAGAACGCTTCGTTTCGTTTTCTCGAGCTTGACGCTCCGATTACGAAGCGGTTGCCATTGGCAAAGGTGTCGTCTAGCCGACATTTCGCGAAGTAAAGGCCCGAAGTATCCCGACTCGCAATCCGTGACTTGTCAGTCATCGGCTCGTCGCATTCGTCCTAAGCGACGCGACCTAAGGAAATATCTGCTCGACCTCGTCGCGACGCCGCGTTTCGTACGCGCGTATGTTAGCGCGGCTACCCGCCCAAAATCGCGAAAACTAGGTAAAATATGTAAACGCGGTAAATAGCCGAATAGTAAGCGAACCGTGACGACGACGACGACGACGACGATTCGACACACTCGGTCGACTTATCGAGAACCGACGCTGAGCGCGTAAATTCCAGAAGAGCGCGCGATCATTGGCTTGAAAAAAAAATCGCCGTCTGTGCAATGAACGTTGAACGTGTCGTGGTTGCGACTTGGGAGCAAAAAAAATTTACGGCCCGGGGTATTTATTTTTCACCGCCGATTTTCGACTTAAAAACGAAGAGTAGACGTCGCGCGACTGTGTAGCGTCTCGGCGTTATCGTTATTTTACACACCGCCCCCTATCGTCTGTCATCCATCGTTCCATCCACTTCGCTGAGGACATACGACTTGGACATACACGAGTGTCTGTTAAGAGAATCTTTCGCCAAAATACGAGGCATACGTAGTCCCCGACGCGACGCACGAATAACCTACCTGCGTTTACGAATCATTTTTAATTACTGCGTAGACGGTGTACAATTGTACACTGTGAAGGTACGCGCGCGACGTGGTCGTATAGGTGTGCGTTAAGTCGCGCTCGCTGTGTTTTGTTTTTTTTTCTCTCGTAAGTTGTTATTATTTCTCTTTATTGTGGTTTACAGCAAATGGACGTGAGCAGAGCGTACTCGAAAACGGTATTAGGCGGCTGAAAAATTGTTGAGAATCCAAGGTACCGGACGTCGGTCACGCTAACGCTGTCATACCATCGTCGCCGTCCAAGTCCGCTGCTTTTTTATTCGCCGACCCAACGATGGACGGTGAGTACTGAGTATATACCTTTCTTACGTATATTTAATACATTCGTTTTTCGTCACATCTTTTCCTATTTTTATGTAGTTGTGCTTCTTACGTTGATAATGTATCAATCAGTAAGTACTCGGATAATAATTATAGCACTATGTTGATTGTTACGGACATGTCCAACGCAGGCGTAAAGGATCTTGGGATTCTGAGAAGGAAGGGGTGGACATGAACCCGTTCCCTAGCTAAAAATCTAAAAACGGAAAGGTCATCGCTGAATCTATATACTAAAAAAAAGTTCAAAAAGCTCGACGGAAAGTTGAGAAAACAGCGTTCCCAGTTTCGACCAATCAGGAGCCAGCGTAGGCGGGAGGAGGTCGACCTTTTTCGCATTTATTACCTGACCCATTATTTACGGTTTGGGGTATCTGTGTTTTATTGCCCATTGTTGTTTGGTAAAGATAACACACGACGTGATATCAATTGAAACATGACGCTTGAAAACATGACGACTAACGTGACTCCCTACATGACGACACGAGATGTGACGTGAAAGTAGCCGAAACGTGATACGATTGGCATGTAACATAACTTGAAAATACGACGCTTAACACATAGATGTACGCAAACACGTGATATACGCGTATAAGTGACTAAAACGTGACATGATTTAAAAACATGACGCTTAATGCTTTAGATAAATAGAATTTCAAATACGTGAGACGCAACTTGAAATGATCAAACATGAAACGTGACTTAAGTTGAACGTGACACCTCAAAGAGCGTGATGCGACTTGATTGAAACGCGAATCACTTGAAAATATGACACTTCAAATATGTAAAGACCAAGCGTGAAATGATTGACGCTTTGAGTAAGAATGCGAAAGTTACCTGGTTGCGTTTACGACGTCGGCGTCGTGTCGCTTCGTAGCTAAAATGGTAGGGTAGGGTGGGGTAGGGCAGGGCAACGCGTATTACCTGGTAACCATATTGTCCGGTATATTTATAGTACTCGATTTCGTGTATAATTAGTCGGCTTGTTTTATACGGTAGCTGGACGGAAACTTTAGGCTATAAGAGGGCAGGGGGTGAGGGAAGTCAGCGACTAGAAGTAAATTGTATATTTTCGGTGTAGCGCCGCGAAGTCGACCTTGAGTTTTCCATTTTTGTTCTTATTACCGGTAATTTGATAAAAAATACACACAATTTTAACATCTTCGTTTACATACGAGTATCTTAATTCGGGTATCTGTACCTAAGTACTTGCTCTTTAGAACGGTGGGAATGATAAGTGGGAAACGAAAGCGGTACTCCAGATTATACGTATGTTTTATATTCGCACGTCAATTAATTTGTGTCAATGGTTTACGAGTGTTTGCCGCGTACGCAATTCGACGTGATTAAACGAGCTAGAAGACGACGACGACGACGACGGAAGAACGTGTAAAGTAAACGGGTCCTCGGTTAACATTTTCGATTGATTTTTACGACAACGACGACGACGGCGACGGCGACGGCGACGGCAACGCGACGCGACGTGTATAATTAAGGTTCGGTACAGTTGTTTTAAATTAGCATCGGTGGACGCCAACGCGTATAATGTAGGTTAAATTTTGTCCGCCCCCGCCTGTTCCCGCCAATAGACCGATTTTGTGTACCGCAGCGTTCTCCTGTACGGTCAATATTTTTGCCAAATTTTTAACGCTTCAATGTCTTCGTCTACGTCTACGTCTACGTCGACGTCTGCGTATGCATTTGCGTTCACGTGTAATGCGTTTGCATTTTAATGGGCAGCGGCGTACACCACTTTTCACTTTGTTCGGGACCGTGATGAAAGGTGGCGCGAAATGCCGCCGATCGTGAAATTCAGCCAGCGAATTTTCGCTATTCGGGAACATTGTTCAAACGTTTGGTTTATTGTTACAGGCACCATTGGCGTGAAAAATCCGGCGTCGTCCTACACCATTTGGTTGATAACGACGGTGTGGCGTCGTAAAACCTCGCTGCTGGCCATTCTAGTCGTAACGCTGTTACTGCTGATCTGCGTGCAGTACAACATTACCAAAGAAATAGTGGAGATCTCGTTGACACGTCAGGATTCGCCGTCGCAGTTGCAGTCGGAGTCTGCGGACGAGAACGGAGGCGCGTCCGCATCCGCGTTCGCGGCCAAGAACCGCGTGCGTAACGTGCAATTCGCAGGCGGCGAAGACGGATCGATGGGCTCGTTAGCGACGCGCGACAACCTGGTGGACGTGATGGGTCGCAACGGTTTGGCGGACGGCGCGCAACTGGACGCTGATTTCGCGCGTAAAAAGATTATCGACGTCGGAGCGAAGCGCGCCGTTAAAGTGAGTAGCGCGGAAGCGTTTTCCAAAGCACGCGTTTAACTGGCGGGCGGGGGCGATATTTTCCAGGTACCGTATGTGCCGTCGCATCGTGTCGTGCATCTGGATTTGAAAGGAGCTCCGCCCAAAATCGCCTTTCTGAGCAAGTTCTTCGCCTTGGCTAAGGAGTTCGGAGCGACCGGAGTGCTGCTCGAATGGGAGGACATGTTCCCTTGGGAAAACAATCTGCGGAATTTGGCCGCCAAGAACGCGTACAGTCGCAAAGGCGCCAAGGAGATAATCACGTTGGCGGGTAAAAATAATCTCGAAGTGATACCGCTCATACAGACGTTCGGCCATTTGGAATTCGCCCTCAAGAATCAGGAGTTCATGCATTTACGCGAGGTGATCGAGTCGCCGCAGGCGTTGTGTCCCTCGTTGAACGCTTCGTTCGAGTTTATACAAGACATGGTGGATCAGGTGAGATTTACCTATACCGTAGGTGACAGATATACTCGTACGTACTACCTTACCATTACCTACGGTCTTTCCATTTTCAAACGTATCTGGCGCAGATTATGCAGTTGCACCGCGACGCCAACTATTTGCATATCGGCTGCGACGAAGTGTACCATTTGGGCGAGTGCTCGAGGTGTCGCAAGAAGCCGCGAGACGAGTTGTTCCTGTCGCACGTGTCGCAGGTGGCGCAGTACGTGAAGAAAAAATATCCCTACGTTACGCCCATCATCTGGGACGATATGCTGCGACATTTGCCCACCTCCGTCTTGGATATGTTCAACATTGGCAAATTGGTCGAACCGATGGTAAGTGTGCGGCTGTGCGCGTCGTGTCGCGTCGTCGCGACGAGTTTCCAATTTTTACGAACGTGTGATTTGCGCGTGAGCAGGTGTGGGTGTATGCCGAAGACGTGTACCGATTCGTGCCGCAAACCGTCTGGGAGAAGTATCAAGCGGTGTTCCCGTACGCGTGGACGGCGAGCGCCTTCAAAGGCGCGTTCGGCGAAACCTTTTACATACCGAACGTGAAACGACACCTGGAAAATAATCTGAATTGGTTGACGTTGATGAGCGTGGAAGAGTCGCGCTTCCTGAAAGGCTTTCGCGGTATCGCCGTCACCGGTTGGCAGAGGTAACTTGACCGGCGATGCTCGTAGGTTACGGGGTATTTTAACGCGTCTTACGACGAGTATTATCGTTGTGCTTTTTTGACGTTTGCGCAGATACGACCATTTTGCGACGTTATGCGAAACGTTACCGGCTTCCATTCCCTCGCTGGCGGTGAACTTGGTAGCGGTTAGTCACGGCTACGCGAATCATTCGCTCAGAGAGACCATACTGAGAGGACTGAATTGCGGCATCACGAGCGGCGTTAGCGGATACGTCAAGGATAGCGAGCTGGCCGGACCGTTTTTGAATCTAGATTCGGATCCGTTTCTGTGGGACCAATTTTCGCGATGCATGTTCGTCGGCAGTCAATTTTTTCGCGTGCTCTATCGTTGGCACACGCTGGAGAAAGAGATCAACGATTTTCTCACCATGGCCAAGTCTCGAAAAGGTACCGTCGATCGATGTCGCCGTCTCAGTTTCAAAACGTGTATCGTTACGCGATTCCTGACGAGTTCCGTTTCGTATTTCTTTTATTGTTTACAGCTTGGCTAACCGACTACAACGTAAATCGTAACTTCACCAGCGTGCTACGTATCGACGAACTGATGATGGACGAGAGTCGCATTTACCACAATCTCATCACGATGGTGCAATCGGTGAACGACGCGTTACGCGAAATCTACGACAAATACACCATCGCCGAATGGATCGAACAAAAAATGTACCCGTTGGTCGGCCAAATGGAGCAGTTGCAAAAGGTCACGCACAGATTGAAAACCATCAAAATATGGCCGCGTAGACCGCTGCCACCGCTCAACGATTTACAAAGAATCGGCGTCACGGCGTTGAGCAACAGTAGCGCTTCTGCTACCTAGAGCCGCGCAACCCGCCCACCGTATTCGTTTTTATGTCCCTAACAAACTTCTAGGCGATCTCCGTATATTTAACGTTTTTTTCCTTTTTCCTTTTTCCTTTTTCCTGTTTCCTTATTTTTTTTTCTTTTGTGTTTTAATTTTTTGTCCAATTTTAATTTTATACCTACGTTTAGGTCGGCGAGTGTACGAATTCATCTATGGTTCAGGCGACAATGCGGCTATTCAATATCCAACTAGGTAGAGTAGTTTTCAACGTATCGTCATCGCCTGATAAATGATCAACGTTGTTTCATTTGTTTACTTGTTTATTTATTTATTTATTTATTTATTTATTTATTGTATTTATTTATTTATCTGTCTATCGACTGGTGTAAACTTGAAAAAGCGCACGAAATTTTTTTGACATTTCTTCGATGTGATGTTAACCACCGCGTTAGGTATTAGTATTTTACTTTTCCATTTTCTTTTATTTATTCGTTTATGTGATCACAATGCTCAGTATTAATCAAGAAACATCGACTCGCGATTTATACGACGGGCGATCTGCAACGATCTGTCGCATCGTAGATAATAATTGAAGAGTACCCGTTTGTATTTGTATTCGTATTTTTAAAAAATCGACGAAGTCCAATTGTAATGTAACTTCAATTTTTTTGCCTTTACGTTTCTATTTCTTTTAGTTACCTTCGTACCTTATAATTTTGTTAAATGTCTTTTATGTGTAATTCATTGTTTTAGATGAGTAATGAAGATTGTAAAGTTGATGTCAATTTGAACCTCAATTTGGGACTAGTTTTGATTTTATTGAAACGTGGACGAAAATTTGTACAAAGATCAATATTTACGTATATTGAATCGTGTTTTTTCCTTTAATATTAAGTGTATTTTATTATGATTCTTATAGTTTATTTTTCCTATATTTCATTTCCTCGCTTATTTAACATCGAGTGTGAACTCGATATATCTTTTTTTTCCATTTCAAGCCGTTGTTAATTTAATATTGCCAAAGAGATTGGGTTACTGAGGAAATGTCACTTGGGTCAATGTTGATTGGGACTTTTGAATGACCCGCGCAGTATTATTCGTTTTTTTTTTAAATTATTTATTTCTTTTTTTCGCTTAACAAAACATTGTATTGATGATAGTTTTTGAGGAATTAGTTATGGAATAGTTACCTATTAATGACATATTTGAAATGAATGAATTTATTTAGTGTATTGTATTTTGTATACTGTTTTTTTTTTCTTCAACTCGTTAGTACTGATGTGACAGTTTAATGTGTTTTCTGCCTGTATACGTAGCTACGTACATATTTGTTTATATCTACACCTTGCAAAAGGTAGTATCACGTATTTGTTATAAATTCGTTTTTACAACGTTTCAACCATATTTTACTGAAACGCATCGATTCGAATTCGCTTGCGATACAAAACATTATCAATTAAAGCCT
>QBDW01006533.1:0-10914 GCA_003261595.1 Maconellicoccus hirsutus | reverse complement strand
TAGTGAAGTAAGTTTAACGTAATTATTGAAGTGTGAATTGAGTAACTCTTATAATAATCTATCTATCTATTTATAAAATGATAGCAATCCGAATTTCGTCAAATTTTGAACGTAGTAAATTACCACTAATTATCGGTAAATACAGAATGTTAATAGCAAGTTACCGAAAAACCGCAAATTTATGGTAAATCATCATTGGTTACTGGCTGTAAATCAACAGTAAATTACCATAAATTGGTGGTAAAGTACACAAAATGACTGTAAACTACTGCAAATAATGGTTAGATCATCGTAAATTACCGGTTAATTACATGAATTAAATTACTGGTAAATTACCATAAATTACCGGTAAGTTACCACAAATGACCACAAATTACCGGTAAATTACCACAGATTACTGGTAAGTTACCACAAATTACCGGTAAATTACCACAAATTACCGGTAAATTACAACAAATTACCAGTAAACTGCCACAAATACTCCGAACTTACAGTAATTATTACAACTTATAAAGATTGTAACATACAATGACATTTGGAACAATTTTTCTGTCATTCGCCTTTCCGTAATAACGGTAATTTACCTCAACTGCCATCAGCTTCTGATTCAGATCTCAGCCAAAAGGGCGAGAAGATTTTTGTAACATCAATTACGACTGAGAGTTATTATGAATAGAAAAAAAAGGAATGTGTGGTAGCGAGCATTGCAAACCAATGTAGGGGGAAAGCCCCCCAACTAGCGAAGCTAGTATTTTAATATAACCATAAAAAAAACGATATTTTATAAACAATTGATTTTTAGCTAATGTTGTGGTCTGCATATTTGCAGGGGCATGTTTATGATAATATTAATACAGGTTTTTGCAGGAAAGAAATTGAGTTAATTTAAATTAATTAATTAGTAAGTCATGGTGAATTCAAACATCAGTTGGGAAAATTAGGCAGTTGTACATACTTTGGAAATATTTTAATAGAAAAGCAGTGTTGCTATAACAAAAAAAAAGTTTAATTTTTTGTAAAGACAAAATAAAACGTAAGGACGAAATTCTTCAATTTTCTGAAAATGTTTTTTCTCCAAAAACGAAAAAAATTACGTTTTTTCTTTTTTTTATTTTGATGTTGTCAGAGGGCACCAAAATCATTTTTTTGGAATTTTATTTTGCCCAGTTCTCCCCAAACTTCAACTTAGCTGAAAAATATCATATTTTTGATATTTTACAAAATTAATTGTGTTTTTGTTGCTGAAAAACCAGTTGTCATTATCTTTTCTCCTCATTTTACTACTTTTTTAACGTGTAAAAGACAAAAAACTTCTGCTCATTTTCAAAATACTTCTCAACAACATTATGAAATTTCAAAAACAAAACAAGATAGAAAAAAAATTGGCTTTGGCAACACTGCCCGGTGCTTATAATTGTTGAATGTTGATTTTTTAAATGATTAATTCAACGTGAAATTTATTCGGGTTTTAATGGGGGGAGAGGGGGTAGTGGTTATTGTAAAATCGTAGCCAGGTGTAAAAATATCAAGAAAATAGGAAATTTTGAAAATACGAGTTGGGATTTTCATCCATTCTACTCCCTCCTCACCCTCCTTGAAAATACCGTTGGTACATCCCTGATCGTTGTGATATTTCATCCATCACGATGGTTTTTCCTGATACCGACCTTGAGTGAAAATCACTCGATATTTTTTTCATTTTCATGCACCAACGAATATTTTAACAAAAAATTAATCTTAATTCGAATTGATTATAATAAAATTAACAAATTGCTTATGATATTTATCTTCTTCAAATCTGTGGTTCATTAAATATTCATATTAAATGGGAATTGTAGTTGATAAAGGGATCCTTGAGAAATTGAAAATTTCAGTTTTTTTGAGAGAAGTATAATTGCCCTGATTAAGGTGAGATCTTGATACAGTAAAAAGCCCCTGTCTCCTTAGTTTTGTTGCACGTTCCTCTTTTGCAGGCTCCAGTTTAGTATCTTGACTTTTAGAATTACTCCTAGGTCAAGGTCGAAATCTTCTACCTAATTCTGTTAAATAGGACAATGTAGGAGTACTTGAAATTACACCTTTTTAGTGACTAAAAAAATAACGTGTTATTGTTTAACAAACAATGTCGAATATGTTCATGTCCTTCTCGTGTTAGGTATAAATTTCAGAGTCGCTAATGCGAATTTCTTGGAATGAAGTTTTTGAATATGAATTTCAGTATATTCGTTCAAGGCTTTTTAAAGAAAACTCGTCTCGAAATGCTCTTTTTTGGTCTCTATTTCGCTTTCAATTTTGAAAATTAAAATCTCCACTTATGAAATTACATATAAGGAGTTTGGTTTTCAAAGTTTGATATGCTTCTTTTGGTCAAGAATTATGTCTTTACGATGACAATGCATTATTTGTTTAGATTTAACGAGACTACTTTGTGATAATTCAGGCGAGACGGAAAATAACATGGTGAGATGGAGAGACAGGTTGTGTATAATTCACCGGAGCATGAGTAAGGTCAAGTTCAAGATTGCCACGATACGCTGTTGCGAGTAAATGACAGAAAAATTACTCGACGATAGTTATCTTTATTGCAGTTGCGTGAAATATTTGATGTAACAATTGGTCAGTGGAAAAAAGAAAATAAGAGTGAATAATTCGAGATACGATGACCGCTTCCTATCATTGACCGCGTAATAAAACACGTATTGTCATTTGCCCGTGGATAAGTCAAGAGAAAAGAGACGATATTTGTGAAAAAAAACTGCAATTATAAAATAACCGGTTTTTTTTATTACGAATAAACACGTTAAAATTTTTTCAAGGCACATTTACAACAATTTATATAATACATCACATTTACATGTCAGTAAAAAGGTAAAAAGAGAAAAATATTAAACAAATAAATAATTAGATTAGTTAACTAAATTACAAGATGGCATTTATCTCCTGTAACCGCCGTTCGGGTTTCCTGAACTGGAGTATCTGTTGGGGTTTCCGGATCCGAAGATGTTACCGCCGGCAGATGGTGGTCCGTATTGACTAGAGGGTGCTCCGTACGATGACGAAGGGGATCCTCCGCTTGCGTAACCACCACCGTTACCGTTGTTGGAGTATCCGCCGCTTCCGGAGTATCCGCCACCGCTACTGCCTCCGTATCCGCCGCTGCCTCCGCCGCTGTATCCTCCACCGTTGCTTCCGCCTCCGTATCCTCCGCTGCTTCCACCGCCGTTGCTTCCGCCTCCGTATCCTCCGCTGCTTCCACCGCCACTATATCCACCGCCATTGCTTCCGCCTCCGTATCCTCCGCTTCCTCCGCCACTGTATCCACCGCCGTTGCTTCCGCCTCCGTATCCTCCGCCACTGTATCCACCGCCGTTGCTTCCGCCACTGTAGCCACCGCTGCTACCGCCTCCGTATCCACCACCATTGCTTCCACCTCCGTATCCACCACCATTGCTTCCACCTCCGTATCCGCCACTGCTTCCGCCACCTCCGTATCCACCTCCGTTTCCGCCTCCATATCCACCTCCGTTTCCGTTACGTCCGCGGTTTCTGTTTCGTCTGCCCGATTTTCCGTTTCCGTTACCGTTTCCAGGTGGACCATACGAAGAAGATGGAGGACCATATGACGAAGAAGGTCCACCACCATTTCCACCTCCGAAACCTGGAGCGCCGTATGAGCTCGAAGGAGGACCATAAGAAGAAGAAGGACCGCCGCCGTTTCCACCACCGGGTGCACCATAAGAAGTAGAAGGAGGTCCGTAAGACGAAGAAGGTCCGCCACCGTTACCGCCTCCGGGAGCGCCATAAGATGTGGAAGGAGGTCCGTACGACGAAGAAGGACCACCACCGTTACCACCTCCGAATCCTGGAGCGCCGTAAGAGCTAGATGGGGCACCGTATGATGAAGATGGTCCACCACCGTTGCCGCCTCCGGGAGCGCCATAGGAAGTAGAAGGAGGTCCGTAGGATGAAGATGGTCCGCCGCCGTTACCACCGCCGAATCCTGGGGCGCCATACGAGGAAGAAGGTCCACCACCGTTACCGCCTCCGGGTGCGCCATATGAAGAGGAAGGAGGTCCGTAAGACGAAGAAGGTCCACCGCCGTTACCGCCTCCGGGGGCGCCGTAGGAGGAAGAAGGAGGTCCGTATGATGAAGATGGGCCACCGCCGTTACCGCCGCCGAATCCTGGAGCTCCGTAGGAGCTGGATGGGGCTCCGTAAGATGAAGAAGGGCCGCCACCGTTACCGCCGCCGAATCCTGGTGCGCCGTATGATGAAGACGGGCCACCTCCGTTACCTCCTGGGTATCCTCCGCCGCCGCTGCCACCACCGAATCCTGGTGTTCCGTATGATGTGGATGGTGGTAGGTAGGAGGGTGATGGGGGTTCGCATAGAACTCCCACTAACAACGAGATAACCAAAACTAAGTACTGTAAAAAAAATTAAAAGAAGAAATCAATGAAATATAATAACAAATAAATTAAAAGATTTTGAATTTTGTGTAAATTAGGAAATTCGAAGGGTCTTGATCATTGAAAATAAAAAGTAAATTTTGAAAGGATTATCGCGAGTGAAAATAAATGAAAAATAAATAAATAAGGATGAAACAATAAATAAAAAATTTTGATACTCAATTTAGTCAAATGAAAAGATTTTAATTACTCGAAAAATGAAAAAAATAAAAAGAAAAAAGATGAAAAATTTGCATAAAATGTGCTAGAAATTAAAAATGTAAAACTTGTATTAAAAATGAAAAAAAAACTTTGCATAAAATAATTTTCACAATGAATGCATTAGAAATTTTCAATTCGAACTTGGAAAAATATTTTTACAGAATTACACGAAAAAAATTAATCAACCACAACTAAAAATTACTAATAAAAATTTTGTATGAAACTGATTATTCGAACTCTATAGAAAAATAAGAATTTTTTTAGTAAAAAATTATTACTAAAAATTAAAAACTTGAAAAAATTGGCCAAAAATACAACAAAAAAATTGATCAACACTTCAAATACAAATTTCTTCTTTTACGTATAAACTTCGCACATATCACAAAATACGAATTTCCGCGAAAAACCACACATCCAATAACACAAAATATTATTTAAAAAAGTCACATAGTAAATTAATAAATATCTCATGTACGATACATAGTACGTTAACGACGACGAAAGAGAATGAAAAAAACGTATAGAACTCATACCTTATTCATGATGCGGTGTTTAGGAGCACGTCTATAGAACGTGAATTAAATCACATCTAAATTTACTCGACGACTTTTCCCTGCACTTATATTAGTTTCTCGGCAAAGTGGCCACTACGTAGGGAAAAGGCGCTGGAGGTTCTTCCATGGTCAATCCCGTTCTTTGCTGGAGTACTCGGTTAATGGAAGTTCGTAGCCTTGCCACTAATATTGTTGTAAAATTGACGCGTACAAAAGCGCGCATAACGTTCGCGGGTCTCTTTTCAACGAACTGAAAATCATTTTTGTAAACGTGACGTCACTGACCTCTGCGTCAATATAAGCTTTTAACCTCCGAGTACTCGTATTATGCGCGTAACTTCGTAAAAGGATCTTCAATGGGCTTCCTTCTTTGTACAAAATGTTCGAACTTCCTAACACGATTGTATCGGTGAACTTTGGTGTTTTTTTCACTCGTAGGACGTCCTATTTTGTCGCTGAGATAGAGGGTCAATTTTCAAGGGTATTTGAGGATGTTTTGAAAATATTTTATGCTGGTTTTATTACATTGTAAATGAATTAATGTAGTACATGAGTTTTAGATGTTTTTTCTCTCTAAATATTCTCTTTTAAATTATTTTAATGGTTAGTAAATCTTTATGTAACGGTTTAACAAATTATTGTTTTTTTTTCAACTTGAATTCAAAATACAGGAAATTATTTCTTTACTTTTTTTCAACTACGAAGGAAAAATTACGTGTAAATCGTAAAAATCTTCCTCAATTTTCTTAAATTTCATCAACATATTCTTATTATTCAGAACGAATTCTTATCAAAATCCAAAATAGGAGCTATTGTTATCGAATCATCCTTGACGTTTCAACGCCGCGATAAATAAAAATTCAACGAAGATATTTATTGGCTAATTGAAAAAATGAATGAGTCAGTCGATTAATCAACCGATGGATGAATCAATTACTCACCTAATAAATCAATAAAACAAACTCGCGGTATCAGCAAAGTAATCATTTTAACCAGAGACCTTCTTCAGTCGAGAATTGAACAGTTCGATGATCGACTTGGCTCGAGGAGATTTTTATCATAAAGAATTTCGCGTGCTGCTTCGAAAAGACATTAATTCAATTGAGTGTGAGTTGCAAAATACGTTGTCCGCGAAGATATCCTCAACAACATTTTTTTTTTCATCAAAAATATTTTTTTTTAATTTAAAAAGATTTTGTTTTAATTGTTTTGGTGTCAAATTGGCCCCCCTCGCCCTCCTCATTTTTATTAGAATTTTTTTTTTTTTCGTTGAACGTCGAAAATGTGATTTAGAAAATTCATTAAAACAAACAACGTTTTTAAGAAAAAATGACAAAAATTGAAAAAAAATTATTAAGGAATGAAAAAAAAATTTTTAAGTTATTGATAAATTTTTTGCGTTGTAACGAGGTTTTTTCGAATGACTCAAAATTAGAGGATACACTAAAAAAAAATATGAAGACAGAAACTGTACTTTTTAAACTTTCTGTGATTTTTTTAGCATTTATTATTTTCACCTAAGGTCAATCATCATGTGAAGTTCTTTCGATATATTGGAGGATGGTTGACCTTGGGTAAAAACTAAAAATGCAACAAAAATTTTAAAAAATTTCAAAAAAAAATGTTTTTTTGTATTTATATATTTTTTTAAATGTCTCCTCTAATTTTGGAGTCCTTTGAAAAAACCTCTTTACAACTCTAAAAATTTAGCAATAACTTAAATTTTTTTTTCAAATTTTGTCATTTTTGTTTCAAAAAGATTCATTTTTTTGAATTTTACCCAGAATGCAGATATTGTGATTTTTCAACCCGATGCCTTTGTTGAGCGCCATCAACGGTTTGAAATTGAAAATATGTGTAAATTATGCCAAATATCCTCATCGTTTTAACTGCAGATAAACAAGGATCATTTTCCATTAATGTGTCTTGTGCAGTTGTGCTCCACCTTGAGCACCCCTAAAATTTATGCACCGAGCGTATGCATCTGTCCGTGTAATTTTCTTAAGCTCGATGAAGTTCTTGATAAAATTACGTCGTTATATTTTCCCTCAATTTTTATCATTTTTTTGAATTTTTGTCAAACCACAGAAATGGTTGAATTTTTAAACAAAGTGCCCTACCTTGGGCGCCATCAACAAAAGAAATAACGAAAATGAAAGTAATTCTTTTAGTTTGAGTTGAAATTGAAAATAATATAAATCGTGTCAAATTTCTTCATTGTTTCGATCGTAGATAGGCAAGGATCATTTTTCATGAATGTGCCTCTCCTTGGGCGCCCCTGAAATTTATGCATCGAACCCATACACATAATTTTTTTATGCTCGAAGAAATTCTTAAGAAAATCACAATGTTGTATTTTTTTTCAATTTTTTCAATTTTTTTGAAATTTTGCCTCGACTATTGACGTTGATTTTTCAATCAACGCGCCCCAACTTGAGCGCCATCTACTGAAAAAATATAATAAAATCAAAAGTAACTCTTCCTATTTGGGTTAAAATTGGAAATTATTATAATTTATGCGAAATTTCTTCATTGTTTCGGTCATACATAGGCAATGAGTACTTTTCGCCGACGTGGCCCACTTTGGCGCCACTGAAATACTTGGCCTATATTTATCCGGGTAATTTTCTCATCCTTAATGAAGCTCCTAGCCCCCTTCGAGATTAAATTTTCATAGTAAAAATTCATTACACCTTTACATCTCACGAAATTACTCCTCCGCAGTTATTACGCCGCCTGCGCCTTTGATTTTTCACTTTTCTATAAACCCAGCCGCTTACGTCAGATTAGCCAACGTTCTTTATTGCATTACGAGACTCGCGAGTACGAAATAATTCCGCTATTCAAATGCTAATTCAGTTGGACGAATTCGTATTGAATTCGATGAAAACACAGCGTCAATTTGGAACCAATACTCGAGTATCTATTATCGACATAACGTATGGAAAACGGCGATAATAATGAATTCATGGTACAATCGTCTAATTGCATCGCTCCTCTAGTTTGCAGCTGACATAATGGAAATGGCGGTATTTTTATTAAATACTCGACGCGGAATATACGGTGGCTCGTATGTTACAATAAATCACACGAAACGTGCTTTTATTCGATTGCAGGCGTTCGTGTAACGCTGTATTAGTGAAAGTCAGGTGCATTCTGAGGTATTATACGAAATTATTCATTGTTACTGGTACACACGTCGAGAAAAGTAGGATAGAGGTTTTTTTTTCGGTCACCGAAATGTTTTGGATGAAAAGTCGCGAGATGTGCGGGTTGCACGTTTAGGAAAAACTGCATTGTCGGCGGATTATGCAACAAAGTGCGGTGAAAGTAAAGGTGTTAGGTTGAGAAATCGTGTACGTCGCATCATGTTCGACATTTCCGGTCATCTTGGCTTGCCAGGCCATGACCTGAACTTCGCATTGGCGGATCGGTTTATCAAAGTCGAAGATTTTTCCCAGAACGGAGATAGGTTTAGATCGAAGTGTACTTTCATATCATATTTTTTCTTCGGGTTATGAAACCGGCAGCGTTTTTGAGATTGGCAACGATTTTTACGTATTAATTGCGCCAGCAATATAGAAGCGTATGATTAAACACCAACGTATATGATTAATGTTTAATTTTAGAAGGTCCGAGGATTGCCCATTATTAATTCATCTCGTACATTGTTTTTTTTTTCGTTTCTTGGTGTTTTTCCATAATAGCTTCCCCCGTAGGTACGCCGCCGCCTAAGCTTATGAGATAACGGTACACGTAGGTCCTACCGTTGTATCCGCTGATTATCTCGTAAAAACAACAAAGCGGGCGACAATCGGTAATTAATTATTTTCACCGATGACTTTAAGTGCAAATTAGTCGAATTGTACGAATGATTTAATGTTATTTGATGCGCATTTGTTGTTAATTTTACTTTTTTTTTTTGGCGAAATCTTAAGGTCGTTTTGAGGCCGCGCTATACGTGCAAGCGAATCGTACGTGAAGTGTGGTAATTTCACTTGCGGAGGAAATTGAAAGTGTTGGGTGAGATGTGGAGTGCGAAGGGGGAGTGTTTTCATCGAGAAGTTGGTTTTGTGGATTTTCGACGCAAAAGATGAGGAATTCTGTGACGAAGAGTGTGTTGCTTTTGAGGTATTGAAGAAGTTATACGAGGTTTTTGCATATCGGTGAAATTTTCTCTTTTTATAAAGCGTGGAAAACTTGGAAAGAAATGTGGAATTGCCAAATATCGATTTTGAAATATTAAAATTACAATTTTACCGAAATCGAATATTCAAAAATCGATATCGGGATGGTTAAATATTACAATCGTAAGACTCAATTCGATATATCGATATTGGAGAATGAAAAAAAAACGTGTAAATCGAACTATCACAGGTGAGATATTGAAATGTCGAAATCGAAATACCAAAAGGAGAAAAATCGATACAGAAATAAAGAAATTGTAATCTTGAAACTAAAGTTATAAAGTTGAAAAGTATACATTGAAATCGATGATAATCGAAATACATTTAAAAGGCAAAATATTGATATAAACATGTCAAAGTCGAGATAACATAATCAATGTTGATAATAGAATATCGAAATCGAAGAGAAATATCGATGCCAAGATGTCAATAACGCAATATCAATACTAAAACATCAATATCAAAATATCGATACCGAAATATCAATATTGCAGTGTCAATATCAAGATATCGATACTGGAAAATCAAAACTAAAATATCAAAATTGAAATATCGCTGCCAAGGTATCGATACTACAATATCAAAACCAAGGTATCGATTTTGAAATATCGATGTCAAGGTATCGATACCGCGATATCAACAGTAAGATATCGATACTAAAAAATTAACACCAAAATATCGATTTTAAAATATCAATTTTTAGATGTCGAAATTAAAATATCGATGCCAAGGTATCGATACTACAATATCAAAACCGAGATATCGATTTTGAAATATCGATGTCAAGGTATCGATATCGGAATATCGATGCCAAGGTATCAATACTACAATATCAAAACCAAGATATCGATTTTGAAATATCGATGTCAAGGTATCGATACCGCGATATCAACAAGATATCGATTTTGAAATATCAATATCGCAATATCGATGCCAAGGTATCGATTCTACAATATCAAAACCAAGGTATCGATTTTGAAATATCGATGTCAAGGTATCGATACCGCGATATCAACAGTAAGATATCGATTTTGAAATATCGATGTCAAGATATCGATACTAAAATATCAAAACCAAGATATCGATTTTTAAATGTCAACGTCAAGGTATCGATATCGCAATATCGATGCCAAGTTATCGATACTACGATATCAACTCTAAGATATCGATACTAGAAAATTAACACTAAAATATCGATTTTAAAATATCAATTTTTAGATATCGAAATTGAAATATCGATGTCAAGGTATCGATACTAGTATATCAAAACCAAGATATCGATTTTGAAATATCGATATTGCAATATCGATGCCAAGGTATCGATACCACGATATCAACATTAAGATATCGATACTAGAAAATTAACACTAAAATATCGATTTTAAAATATCAATTTTTAGATATCGAAATTGAAATATCGATGTTAAGGTATCGATACTACAATATCAAAACCAAGATATCGATTTTGAAATATCAATATTTAAATATCGAAATTGAAATATC
>QBDW01006532.1:0-17644 GCA_003261595.1 Maconellicoccus hirsutus | reverse complement strand
TCCTGCGTAATATTATTTCCACTAGTGTTAGTGAAGTTTGTTCCAAGTAGTTCATTGCTAAATGTCATAGCACTGTCTTTGGTTCGATTTCTTTGAGAGCTTTGAAACTACAATTTAACGTGAATTCAATATAACACGAAGAATTGATAAGCGTTATTATTCGTTATCCAGTTCTACCGTGAAGTATCCCTTGGATGATGTTTTTAGTAACTTTGGAAACGCTTCTTTGATTTCTCGAGCGACTAAAATCAAATCTTTGATTCCCTGATCGGTTAATTCCATGCTCATATTTTCGCTTAACGTGAAATTCCAACCCTCTAAATTTCTTAAATCTTTATCGCATAAATGTCCACCTGTATTAACAAAACGTTAGGTTAGTATTTCTCATCGAGATGTTTGTTAATTTGGTGGTTAAATACATACGTCCATTTTTATGGTTTTGTATGATTTCATCGCGAATTGAATGAAACTTTTTTATTGCTGAAATACGAGTTTTTTCTGGATATCGTGTACCGTGTCTTATCAGTCCCCATACATAAATAGGATCACACTCTAACAAATTAAATACTTTCAATGTCAGTAATTTGTTATCGAAGTGTTGAGATTACCTTTAGGGATGTTCATTTTTGATCCACGACTGGCTACGTATGAAGTTTCATCGCTGAAGTATACGTAAGGTGATGAATTGTCCGAGTAACATTGTTCAGTTTCGGCTGTAACAATTGGTAGTACTGCATACATCATCAGTGAAGCAATTAAACCCATTGATCCGATGTTGTTAATTATCATTTTAAACTAAACTAAAAATCGTAACATAAAGAATAGGTTACGTTGCAATTCTTTCACGTCTTTCGTTATCATACTTCGCGTAATATCTGAAAATAAATTTGTACGCATTTGTCATCGAAGTGTTGTAAATTTAATTCTTAAATTGGTGATTAGAAGAAGAGTGTAGATAATTTTTTTGCAGTGTACTTGAAAAACACTCGTAATTTTAATGATAGATTTCAATAAGCTCAAAACTTCGTAACTTAATTCTACGTTTTTGCCAAAAAAATCAGGAAAATCTGCCAAGTAGGGATGAATTACTCGTATAAAATTCTTTGTTTGAAGTCGACATTTTCCTGCAATAAATCATGTTTGTGTTGTATTGTACTAAAGCTTATTTTCTGTATCAACTTTAGTTTTATTGCGATAACTTTCATCATCGGCACAACGTTGAAGATGAATTAAAATGAAATTCTCAATCTCTCGCAATTGATTGCGTTTTTTGGAATAAGTGAACGAGATACTTTAAGGTAGTATTTTCAAAGATATGCAACAGGTCAAATTCGCAAAATTACGTAAAAAAAAATAAAAAAAAAACACACTTCGATGTCGACGGGGATCGATCGGCTGACCGTCGCGCGACGCGAGTAGAACCGAACCAGCGGTCTACTCGCTCATAAAGTGTGTCGCGCGACGGTATTTAATGGCTGATCGATCAACCGATCGACGCCTTCGTGCCTTAATAAGCTTTCCTTATCTCTTCTCATTTCACCTTTTCTTAAAGCGAAATTGCGACTCGTCGCTATTTTGCATTTTATTCACTTCTCTTTTCATCAACGTGAAATTGCGACTCGTTCGCTATTTTACAAACCTTCTTTATCTTTTTTTATTCATTACGGGGAATTGCGACTCGTTCGCCATTTTACGTTTTGATTAATCAAGTGTTGACATTTTGATTTTACTCAATACTACCTTTTTACGTTTTAACGTTAAATTCGCGGAATTGCGAGACCTCGCTATTTCGCAATTTAACACACTTTTTGCGAACACAGGTTAACTTTCGTTTTCCTCGCAACTTTCTCTCCCCTCCACACCAGTGGGATTATAGTGTCCCCCAAGGGCGTAACGGAAGTTCGTCCGCCGTGTGTGGAGTAGCCACAATACCAGTGGAAACAATTTTTGAATCTGTGATTACCTGTTTACACGAATACATTACGTCTTACACTTATTTACGCTGTTGTTACGTATTTAACTCTTTGAACACACATAAATACTTCACCCTCTTCTCCACGGGAATTGCGATTTAGTCGCTATTTTCAGGTGGGGGAGGAAGGCCTCATTGGCGAAAGGCAGGGGCTTAAATTTTCTCCCTCGTGAGAACCCCTTCCAGATAAAATCCTATTTTTAGTTTATCTATGTCTGTGCCAGATTATGAAATGCTTCCACGAGTATTTCAGTTGACGTGAATTCTCAAAACTGAACTCAATATTCAATCACTCTAAATTAGATTGTAGAAGTGAAAATTGAGAAAATCAGTCCCGAAAATGTGCTATGTATGGTAAAGAAATTAGTTCCAGTCTTCGGAAAGCTAGGAAAAGTATTCATTTTCAGTCAAACTTTTAAAAAATACGAAAATCTAATATTTTTTATTTACAAAGTGATCATCTTCATTTAATCATCGAATACTAATTACATGTTCGAGTTACAAAGAAACTGATTATTAAACCCAGCAAAGTGAAATCGAGCAAACTCCCAGCTGATGTTGTTGATGATTCGGTAACTTCGCAAAATTTAGCGTTGCACCGATTTTCATCGAAAACATCTCCAAATATTTGTTTTAATTGATCTAACTCGCATAAAGAAGAGCCACATTGTGGAAAAATACCTTGACGTTCATTCAGATAAATCGCTGCTTTAATCGAAGTTCTATTTTGAGTAGTACAACTGAAATCAGAAATTGAGAATACGAGTAGTATCTTTATCAGTATGACGTTTGATGTGGTATTAAAAAAAAAAGTACTTATATAAAACTGTAATTATATTAGCTGCAAAGCTATCGAATTCTGATAATCTCCATTTCCGTTGTTCTATCATTTTGTTGTAATTGTCATGTCTCAATGGCTCTTCGTCTTGATATAAACCTAATTTTGTAATTGCTGGTGTAATGGTTTCTGAATGCGCGAATAAAAATTTCCCTTTATACTTGGAATTCGTTGCAGCATCTCTATAATAACATAAAAAAGAAGTTTTGTATTACGATAATAGTTTCAATCATCACTTGAATCAATTTAAACTAAACATTGTTTTTCTTACGATAATGAAGTCATCATATCTCGCACCAATGTACAACCCATTTTCTTCGTTATAGGATTACCGTAACCTCTTTTGTAATATCTATCTAGATCATGAAGATACTCTAGTACCTAAGCATCATTTTTCATTTCATTTTTTTAAATGTTCAGAATATTGATTTAGAATGGGGAAATGTCAACCTTACTTTTAAATCATGTGATGAAAACGACGCGCAAAACGCTGGTCTCGAGTACAAATTCCAAGCATTTTCATAAGCACAGCTGTCGCGCATTGCTTGAATTAGATCTACAATATTATAAATTAGATGAATCGTCGCTAAACCATTTTTTTTTCTAGTCGAAAGACGTACCGAAACTTAATGGTTTCAGATAGCCAAGACGAATACTTATTTCGTCTATTAATTTTTTTATTTCAGCGGAGTTCTCAAATAATGTTTTTTCGTTGAGTATTGAATTTTTCTTTATTTCCATTGTGTATCGAGGACAATGTTCTGCGAGCTACGATTTAAATTAGTTTGGTACATAATTTACAATATTCGTACCTTTTGGAATATTCAAGTCACCAATTTGAAACGCAACATAATTGGAAATTACTCACTTGAAGGAGTACATCATTTTCTGTAATATTATTTCCCTGCGTAGAAGTGTAATTGGTTCCAAATATTTCATTAGTAAATGCAAGTGCGGTAGCTTTCGTTCGATTGTGTTTGGTACTTTGAAACTATACGAAAAAAGCATTCATCAATTGGCATGTTTTCAACAGAAGATAAATCAATTTCCATGTATCTTTACTACAAATTTTGTCGAAGGGAAACTCAACAATTTGGGAAACTTTTCTTTGAATTTTTGCGCTATGAAGATTTCATCTTTGATTCCTTGAGGAGCAAGTTCCAATTCCATATCTGCAGTTAAGTTGTTCTTCCATTTTTCTAAATTTCTTAAATCTTGATCGCATAATTTTCCTCCTATCAAAGTGATCAGGTTTCGGTTGATTTTTGTACGAGCTTGTTCCTATTTGTAGCTAAAACAATGACTTGAATTCGATTCTTACTTCCATTTCTGTGGTTTTGTATAATTTCATTTTTTGTTGTGTGTAATTCCTGTATTGATGGAAAAAAATCTGGTTCTGGATATCTCGTACCGTGTCTGAGTAACCCCCAGATAAAAATTGGTTCACAACCTGTAATACGATTTATAAAAAAAGTGTTCATGTGAAGAAGTTTCTGTTTTACATGCTGTACAACTTGTATAAACTTTTTTTAGTAGATAAGTATCTTCACAATGAAGTCATCACCAACAAACTGAAGTGTAAAACCTTTTATCCTCTTTCTTTGGGCAAAGTATCAACTCACAATTTTATTATTATTTTTTGAGGTTAAAAAGTCGAGTTTTGAACTTTCTTTAATTTTTTTTACCTCAACTCACTTGAGATAAAAATTGAGAGAAGTTGTTTTATTACATAGGAATCGAAATAGCATCTAGAACCAAAGTTTTTTGCATTTTCACTCTTCATACTTGAATTTGTCAAGATATTTCTTGTACGTTATATTAAAAAAAAATTATACTGCGTAAATCACTTACTTTCAGGAACAAATATTTCAGAACCACGACTAGTAAAATAAGACGTTAAAGTAGAGAAATGAACATATGGCGAACTATTATTGAAATAACATTGCTGGTTTTCTGCTTCGATTTTCAAAATCAAAGGTACCAAGAGTATCAAAATCGAGAACATTACGTTCATTTTTAAAACGTTTACAATTGAGGTAATCGCTCTGTTAATGAACGTATTACCTATTTTTGAATATGCTAAAAATGCTGAATAGCAATGTAAAAAAAAGCTATACATGTAGCTTGGTATCATACTTGCTACATACTACAAAATGATAGGTAATGGTACTCTGTAGATGGATATGACGTTAGTATCTTAATAATCTATATAATTTACTTATCTAAGCACTTGTAAGTTACTTATAACTTGAATTTTCTTACATCTCGAATTATCTGAAACTCATATTGGACTTTTGACAGGAGGATTATTTTGACAAGATCTTTCCATTGTAATATGTCAAATTGGTGGTTCGATAATTTTCAAAGTCTGAGTTTGCTATAAGTGAAGTTATCAAACGTTTGATTAACTGCATTGAGAAATAATTTAAATGTTGAATTAAAGTTGTATACATACCTATCCTAAGTAAAGTTAATAATTCTTGGGTATATTTTCTCTAATTCGAGTCAAAGAGATGAACGGCGGCGGATGTGTTAAAGTAAAAATCATTGAAAATAACAATAAAAATTGATCGTTAATTTTTTAAATATTTACAACACCCAGACAAACAAAACGTCTTCTACTTCTATTTTATTCAAGATCAAACAAACCACATTTCTCAGTTTTACAAAATTAACATCAATAAATTACATAAAAACGCCACTAAAATAATCCAAGTAGAATAATGTACACAAGCTTCGGACGTTTTTGAAGGTTCATTTTGGACTTTTTCGGGCACTTGCAAAACTTCACATTGCACTGATCTTCATTTTGAGTATCTTGAAATATTAACTGTAATTGATCCAGGTCACATAAATAATTCGTGCACGATGGAAAAACAACCAAACGTTCATTTTGATAAATTGCCACATTAAAGTTGATTTTATTTCGATTGGACATCTAATAAAAAAAATTATATCATATCTCATCGTGGTCGAACTTGAAGCCAATATTCTATTTACTTGTACAAAACGGCGATTATATTTGCTGCAAAACTATCAAATTGAGATAATTTCCATTTCCGTTGTTTTATCATTTTTTGGTAATTATCATGTCTCGGTGATTCTTCATCTTTGAATAAACCTAATTTCGTTACTGTTGGGACAACGGTTTCTGAATGCGTGAAAAGAAATTTTCCGTTGTATTTTTTTGTTTGAGGGGTTTTGGCAGCATTGCTAAATGATTTTATCGAAGACAACGATTAACGAGTGAAGATATTTCATTGTGGGTAATTCTTTTTACTCACGATAGCTCCGACATCATATCTCGGACTATTAAACATCCCATTTTATTCGAAATAGAATTTCCATATCCTCTTCTGTAGTAATTATCCATATCAGCGAGATACTCAAACACCTATTTTTAACAAACATCGAGCGATTTCATTACACGACGTTTTGGTGATTACTGATTAGCCATTGTTGACGTCAATAGACCTACCTGTAAATGTTCAGGTAAAAACGCTGCACAAAATGATGGCTTTGAGTTTAAATACCAAGCGTTCTCGTAAGCACAAGATTCATACATAGTTCGAATTACATCTATGAGATACAAATTGAACGAATAATTTGATTAGTTATTGTTTCTCTTGAATTAGCATCGTGCATCCGTATTTCCCACCATAAGATAAAGTTTCCAGGTATCCTAAACGAACGCTGATTTCAGCAATTACTTTTTTCATCAGTGCGGTTTCTTTGAACAACGATTTCTCTTTAAATGTTTCAGGATTATTTTCAACTTCTTCGGTGTATCTGGGACAATGATAATGGAGCTAGAAGTACACGGTACCCGTAAGTACATAAATTATCAATTGATTGGAACTAAGAATATTTAGGTACTCTTTCAATTAATGCATATGTGGGAACTGTATCATAGTTAATTCCGTCAAAAATCCTATTATCTAACGCTGTTCTGTAAAATACTCTTTTAAACCAATCAATCCTATTTCTTTCATAAATTCGTTTTTTCCAGGACCCCCATACTCCAAATGTCTTTTCTCCTTTTAACGTTGTTTTGAAAAAGACACTTCCTAACCAATCCTTTCCTTCTTTTTCCATTAAGAAATAGTATAAATACAGCCAAACAGTTAACCATAACCATCGATATAGTTTAGTTCCAAACCCAACATGTTTAACGCCATACAAACATTCGTTCTTTTGTTCGCGAGCACTATCGTCACCTCTATTGTTTACCAATCCTTTAAACACCTATGCGATTGAGAAGCGACGCACGGGAATCTCAGGCACTTTCGCTTTCATCACTTCGGGCACGACCGTCATTCCTCTCCCCTCGGACGCACGGGTTACTCGGGCACGTCCGGGCTTCCTCAAGTTTATCCAGATACACTAAACGGACGCACGTTATACGGGCACGTTCCGTTCCCCCTGTCTATCCACTAATAACAGCAGAACCACCGACACATGTATGATGATATATTTGAACGAAAAATCTTATTTGGCAGTAAACTTTTATAGTTTGATGAAAGAACTGGCATGCATTACATACACAGATAGGTACACCAAATCAACATATTTTCACTTACTCACGAGTGAGATAACCTCATTAATCTCGTCATTTTTACAAAGCCTACTTACGAACATAAATCACTTCAGTAATTCAAGTAAGCTAAGTTAAATCAAATTGATGATGAAAATACAGAATATTGTGATGAAAACACTTACTTGAAGAAATTCATCATCTTCTGTGATATTGTTCCCCTTAGTGGAGGTGAAATTGGTACCAAATATTTCATTACTAAATACAATAGCGCTGTCTTTTGTTCGATTACTTTTAGAACTTTGAAACTGCAATGATTCTACATTAGGTATCAATTTATCAAGACAATTTTTGTTGCGATAAATTCTTCAAATGATTCTTTCACCTTAATTGTAGTATTTGATGGCGATTTCAATAATTTTGGAAACATTCCTTTAAGCTTCTGTGCGAGGTAAATTTCATCTTGAACTCCTTGAGGCGTGATTTCAAATTCATCGTTTGTAGTTAAATTGGTGTTCCATTTTGCGATATTTATTAAATCTCGTTCGCATAAGTATCCTCCTGTTGTGATATTTGTTATTATCTATTTCGATAAAATTGTTTCTCAAATTTGAATGAATATTATTACTTCCATTTTTGTGATTCGTAATAATTTCATTTCTTATCGCGTATAATTTTTCAAACGATTGTATGACTTCTGCCTCGGGATATCTTGTACCGTGTCGTAGCAATCCCCATATGAAAATTGGTTCACAATCTGTAATCGATGACTTGATGAAATTCACAATTCCGAAGAAAGTTCACCAAAATGAAGCTGTTGATTTTTCCCTTACCAAATAATCGTTTTTATTAAATCGTTCAATTACTTACTTTCGGGAAGGCGTATTTGAGAACTTCGACTCGCGAAATAAGATGTTTTAGAACTGAAATACACATAAGGTGAAGAATTATCCATGTAACACTGTTCTTGTTCGCGTCCGCATGCTGTGATTTGCACAATTAAATAACTCAGAATTATCCAAATTTGACAAATCGACGCCATTATGTTCATTTTCGAAAACATGTGTGATGGTAATGATCATGAACAAATACTCGCGTTTCGTAGTGAATTGAAAACCTATATAATGTATTTAGTTTTTGAATTAAAACAAATTGGACGTATTTACGTATCGTACTACTTACACATTATCTAATCTGTTATTAATTTAGACTTAATTGTTATTTGTCATTGTCTTTTGATCTTTATAATTATGCACTCTACTCGAAACATATTTCAATAATGAGAATGACAGTTATTATGAACATATTTAATACTTAGTCACTCACCTAGCATCTACTTGAACCGGATTAACGATACCGGAAATTCCAATCCGAGGTATCATTTTTCTAAAACTTCAAAGAGTTGACAAGAATGGATCATATAAATCCCAGAATAACATAGTCTATTTCTTCAAAATATATTTATTATAAATTATTCGATTAGAATCAAAATAATGAAAATATTCCAAATCGAGAAAAGTGTCGAAACTGCTGTTGATTTCAATGGTTGAGATATCCGACAGAACTCAGAATTGCAATGTTCTTTCGTAAAAACATCTTGGAACATTTGTTGCAACTCTTTCAAAGTGCAAAATTGCGAAGAACATTTTGCAAATGTAACTTGGCGTTCATTCTGATACATGATAACGATCCGATCTTTTATATCAGTGCATCTGCAAATAGTAAAATGTTCATTTTTGTTTCATCTCGTGAAAAAGTTTCACTTTGAGAAATGTAGTTATTCAAACATCAAGTTTGTTTGTTTTTGTATCTTTTTTTATCACCCCAAGATCAAGAACTTTTGATGTTCGACGAAAAACATAAATCTTACTCGTATAAAACCGCGATGAGGTTAGCAGCGAAGCTATCAAAAGAAGATATTTTCCATTTCCGTTGTTCTTTGAATTTTTGAAAATTATCGTGCCTCAGTGGTTCCTCTTCTTCGTTCAAACCCAATTTCACCATTGTTGGAAGAATCGCTTCTGAATGTGAAATTAGGAATTTCCCTTTTTGAATAGTTTGGTTGTTTGAAGCAGCGTTGCTACAGATTTCCACAGTGTAATCAAGTGTACTATTGTCATTTACTATTTATTTTATTGAAAATTATTTCTTCTGAAGGAATATGCTTACGTCAATGATAACATCATGTCTCGTACAATTGGACAACCCAACTTCGAGGTGAATGAATTACCGAATCCAAATCTATAATATTGCTCCATATCGTAGATGTATTCTATTATCTGCGAGGAAAAATAATTACATAATTATGTTCGAAATTCGAATAGTGGTTCATATTAGCAATGATAACGATTTTTGTGGCGTATCATCTCTCGTGAGTTTTTACTTTTAAATCTTCTGTTGAAAATGCCGCACAAAATGGCGGTTTTGAATTGATGTGCCACGCGTTTTCGTAGGCGCATGTCTCGTACATTAATCGAAGTAATTCTAAAAGATAAACAAACAAAATACGAATCAATGAATTACCTTATTATACATTGATTTGCATTATGTAGTTATAATTATAATGTTTTAGTGCATGGAGAAGTTCATACCATGAGATAATGTTTGTACATATCCTAATCGAATACTTATCTCAGCGATGTGTTTGTGTAACAAAGCAGATTCCTTGAACAAATTTATTTCTTCATACGTTGATGAGTTCTTTTCAACTTCTTTTTGATATTTTGGACAATGTGAATGGAACTAAATAATGACGTAGAAAACATACCTTGTAAATTATTTTCTTGTTCTTATATTACTAAAGTTTGGAGTAGTAAATGGCTCATTCGAATTCGATACTCAATATTACTGGTGTTTTAGCTTATGCAACACAAATAACGTAAAAGCATATCAAAATGACTAACATACATGAAGCAATTCATCATTTTCAGTTATATTATTTCCGTCAAGCGTAGTAAAATTAGTTCCAATTAGTTCGTTGCTCAAGACAATAGCACTATCCCTTGTTCGATTGGTTGCTGATGTCAGGAACTGAAATTTTGTCGAATATAATCATCAAGTAATCTAATAATCTGCAACTTTGAATCTATTTATCAGTATTACCACAAAAGATTCTTTCTTTTGCGATTTCAGTAGCTTAGGGAAAGTTTTCTTCATGACTTGTGCTAAGAATTTCAAGTCTTCAATTCCTTGATGAGTCAATTCATAATGTAAATCGGTTGTCAAGTTGGTATTCCATTTTTCTATATTTTTTAAATCAGCTTCGCATAGGTTTCCTCCTGTTGATGATATTTTGTGAAGTAAGATAAGAGGTAATTTTCACGGAAAGAAACCTTACTTCCATGTTTATGATTCGTTATAATTTCATTTCGCATTGTGTGCAATTTATTCATCAATGCGATGAGACTAACACTTGGATATCTTGTACCATGTCTAATCAATCCCCAAATATAAACTGGATCGCAATCTAGAGTAATTGTGTTGGTGTGATGAAATCAATGATGATAAATTCAAGCGTAAGTGTATTTATTAAAATCAGATACCATTGTGCGTGAAGCTTTCATCATAAAATATTAAAATCGAATAAAAATAATCATCTTACTTTTTGGAATATTCATTTGAGATCCTCGGCTCGCAAAATAAGACGTTTTCTTGTCAAATGATAAGTAAAATGATGCAGATTCAGAATAACATTGTTGAGATTTCGCTTTGGTATTTGTCGATATTGAAAATAACAACGCAAGAGGTAAAACTAATAGAATCATGTTTTTCATCGAACGACTTTTTCTTAATCATAAAGAAATAATGTAACTTTGTCGCAATTTGATCAAAGAAATTACATTTGTGTACTTTATTGATCGCTAAAATGGTTTTGCACTCGACGTCGTCATGGTAAGAGACAAAAAATGGTAGATATATTTTTGGTACTCAAGTTGACGAATAAATAAAATTAGTAAAATAATTTAAATATTTAAAGCTATGTGAAAATATATCTAGTTCAATGGAGGTCAATTGATTAAAACCCACAAAATGTGGTATTTTGAAATGAATTCGCATTAAGTATCCTTACCTTGGCTTTTCGGTTAGGTATCGCTAATTTTCCTCCAACGAATGATTTGTTGTAGGTAAAAAACCTCCAAATAGAAGAAATTATTTATTCGTAAAAAGAATCTTTATCACCAAATCGATCGTAGTTACATTGAAATTACAATTCAGTAAATACAACGAAAGTCGATATCAGTAAAACTCCTAAATTAATCACGTTGGTAATATACGCAGAATTTTGAGATTGTTTCGATGGATCTGCGCCTTTATTTTCTGTATCTTTGGGTTGAGGTTTATCATCTTTTTTTTCATCATTCTTAGGTTCAACTTTATTAGGGTTTTCTTTCGGATTATTCGGTTGAGGTTTATTGTCGGGTTCAACATTTGGTTTCTTGTCCGGATTTCCAGGCTGAGGTTCGTTATCTTTCTTATCATCATTTTTCGGATCTGTATTACTAGGTTTCTCGTTCTCTAAAAGACGCTTGTAATGGTCCTTCATTACTTCCATTGAGCAAAATTTATCACCGCAAGATGGTAATTCTAGTAAATTTTCGTTGTGATAAAATCCCACTTTTCTTTCATCGTCTGAGCACCTGAAAAAAATCATGATATGGGATTAACTACATTTATTAGTCATCGTATAATCACAAGTATTTGATATGTTCAACGAGCATGATGACATTTTCAATCGACGATGATGTTTCCATTTTCATTACTAAGGTAAAAAAATCTTTACTTGTATACTACCGCGATTATGTTACTCGCGAAGCAATTGATGGAAGACGATCTCCATTTTCGTCCTTCCTTCATTGTTTCGTAATTATCGTGTTTGAGAGGTTGTTCGTCGTGATATACGTTCAATTTTTTTATCACTGCGCTGATGGGGGATGAGTCGGTGAAGTAGAATGTGCCTTTTTTAGAATTAGGATTTTCTTCGGCTGCATTTCTAAAAATCATGTACGATTATTGCATCGTCGGATTCATCGTTTCATGCATTATATACTCACATTATTTTTGTTAACATATCTTTCATCAGAGGTGTGCCGAAATTTTCATTTTTCTTATTACCGTAACCAAATTCGTAGTAGTGTCTTAGATCTGTAGCATATTCGATCATCTATTGATAACACAATTAAGGAGTAGATATGATTCATCATCATCTCGAAGTGAATATCGTTGTAAATAAAGTTGTAATGATGTAAATTTTATCATCTACCTTCAACTCATCAGGTAAAAATGCAGCGCAGAACGCAGGTGTTGGATCTGTACCCCAAGCATTTTCATAAGCGCAGACTTGATAAATTGATATCAAAGTTTCTGATGAAATTAAACTAAATTAAATTCTCATATTGTTTGAAAAGTAATTTTCCTACAAACTAGGGGCTTCGCCCCTGGCCGCTTCGCGGCCCAACCCCATATTATTGATAATTACTAATTATTAATTATTAATTGGTAAATTTTTATTATTTTTTTTAATTTCTTCAGATTTAATTTTATAAAAAAGTAAAAAATAAAGAAAAATTTGTATAAATTCAACGTTTAAACACGAATTTGGTTTTTTACTTTTTTTAAATTTTAAAAAAAAATTGAGAAATTGAAAAATAAAAATTTTCAATTGCGTTTTTTCTGGGTTTATTCTGTTTTTTTGAGTGCATTAATTTATAATTTGACAAAAAAAATAAAAATCCAGAAATTAAAATTTTCTATTTTTATTTCTATTTTTTAAACTTTTTTTAAAAAGGTAAAAATAGAACTCGAATTTATAAAAATAACAAAAAAATTGTGATTAACCAGTATACTTGCATTTTATCACCTTTTTTTTTCATACTTTTTAAAAAATTTAAAAAAATGAAAATTTCCAATTGACCATACCAACTCTAGCGGAATTTTTTTGGAGTTTCAATCTTGAGGGGATAAAAAGAAAAATAATGCACGCGTGGTATGGAAAGAAAATGAGTTTTCTTGAATTTCAACAAAAATGAAGAGGTATAATCAACAGCTTGAAATTCAAAAAACCAATTTCCAGCTTTATTAATGCATAAATTTTAATGAATTTAATACTAATCGACGCGAAATTTTAATAGCTTTAGTTAAGGTCTTGGCAAAAATTTACTGAATCTCTTTATATTTTTGTTAAAATTCAAAATTTTTTTTTAATAATTTTTTGCCGTACAGCAACTGAGGCTTGAGGCGGTTTTTGGAGGTGTTATTTAGACGTTTTTTAAGCCTGTTGCCGAAAGGAAGGATAGAAGGTTTTGAATTTTGATAGGGTTGTGAAAAATAGTGACCTTTCTTTTTGATATTTTGCACAATGAAAGAGAAGGTGGTTGACCAAAATTTGTATGGGGCAGGTAGGGCATATTGGAAGGTGTTCTTTTTTGAAAAGGATGTCGTTTTTCATATATAAATTCTGATATTTGAATTTTATCGTCTCAATTTAAATGATGCAATTTTTCAAAACCAAATATCAAAATTACGATTTCGATGTTCGAGAATTGATCAATCGATGTTTCAATGGGCAAAAAGGTGATCTATTTTGGTGGGTAGAAAATATGATCTGATAGTTCCCCTAATCGTTCCCCTAATTTCAATCTATATTGGTGAGTAGAAAATTTATATTATCTCATGGTTCCCCTAATCTTTCCCCTGATCATATCTTTAGAACAATAACTGTGGCATTTCAAATTTTTCGTGTCTTGATGATTTTAATATTAGAGATAGAGAGATAGAGAGATAGAGAGATAGCTCAGTGTATTAAACAATTACTTGTTTACCAAACGACAATATATTCTCGAATCCTAGCCTAGAGGTGATATCTCGTACTACTTGCATCGTTGTGTCTGATGAAATAAATTCTTGCAGTTCTGTTGCATCGTAATCGATATTTTCATTATCTTCTTCTAGCTACAACAAAAGACAATTAACAATGAAATACGAACGTAAGTTTTTATCTTTCAAATGATGTGGAAAACTGGAGAATCATAATCAAGTTGAAGTCATCTCACCATAGAATTCACTGGGACGACATTTTCTTTAATATCTTTACTATTGATTTGTAAAATTTCACCGGCGAAAGTCGACGCACTGTCTTTACACACGTAGCTGGAACTGCTTTGGAACTAAATTAAAATCACATCATTGGCGAATACGAGTAAATCAATCACAGACGTAGTGATTTGGAACCCGAGTTTCTACGTAATTCGACTTACCTCAAATGATTCTTTGGAATTAGATTTGAAAATCGCACTAAGTGTATTCTTCAGACGCTTTGCGAGTTGCTTTAGATCAATCATTCCAGGAGCAACTAACTGATCTGCTTTACTTTTATCTAATTCTAGATTCCAGTTTTGTAACTTAATTAAATCTTTTTGGCATAATTTTCCTCCTGTGATGGTAATCAAATGAATGAGAATACGTTTGAAATTTCCTCTTTATGGAAAATACTCCATAATGCGGAAATGTACTTACGATTTTCGGCGTGATTTTTCAAAATATCATTTCTAACGGCAAATAATTTCTCAATATTTTGGATTTGATTTTCTGACATATAAGATGTACCATGTCGTATCAAACTCCACGTGTAAATAGGTTCACAATCTAATATCATATCAAATTATAAGTGATTTGCATAATTATATTTAATAATCAGCAATTTACAAAATCAAATAAGTACTTACTTTTCGCATTTTCAAATTTCATCGAACGTACTGTCGAGTAAGAGGTTGCTGAAGAGAAATACACATACGGGTTTTCATCTTCAGCATAACAATATGATTCCGCTTGGTAACTAAATGGTACAAAACTCAGTAAAAGAAAAGCATATTCGGCGATCATTTTTTTACAACTAGAAACAAAGTAGTCTACTCATTGATAGAGTTGAAAAGTCAATTGAAAGATTTCAGGAATTTGGGTAAAAAATTGTAATATTAGCTATGCAAATATCTTCAAGTAGGTAAGTACCTCTTTGTGCCTAGTGATTAATCAAGTTTGCTCTTTATGATTGCTAAATAGAACTCTTATCGGTGGTATTCTGTTTATTTGTCGGTGAATCAATTCGCCAAGTTTTGAAAATATTCTCGTCGGAACTGAAAGCTTTCAAATTTCAAAATTCTCGTAAATAAGTATGTACATGTATAATTGAAAAATTGCGAGTTTATATTACAGCAAATAATTTCCATGTATTTGAAAATCCCATCAACTCCTTAAGCTGTCTTTTGTTGATGAACATTCCCGATTTACTACCATGAAATTGTCATTTAGAAATTAAAAACAACGTATCAATAATAGTCGACAATTTAACGAGCGATTTCATTTGATCTAAGCGAAAATGCTGTATCGACAAATCAGCAGATGTGAAAACTGATTACATATATTTTACCACACTGCAGAGTTTCGTGTCATATCGTTATAGATTATTTCAATTTAATCAGCAAATTTCTTCATTTTTATAGATTTAAAACACGAACAAACGTTCGAAGGGTTGATATGATTCAAGCTTTAGGACAGATTTGTAAATGTATGACCATATTTTCGGAGTTGTGTTTTATTTTAGAGTGACTAAATTTTGCAATAGTGATTTAAATTACGGCATGTTGTCTTCATTAGATGTTTTTTTTTTTTCAAGGAAATGTCATAGAAGAAATTATGTTACATACAGGGTGTTCCGGGGTAGAAGTAAAGCCTTCAACCCAGAAACTGTGCAACATAAACTGAGTCTATGTATGCATATTTGCCCAACCCCCAGGCCGCAGGGGCAGCGGTATACTCTTTCAAACAAATTTTTTTCTTATTTTTGTTGACACATTTGAAAAATTATACCTCAGTTACTAAAATAGATAGAAATGTGCGGTTTGTTCTGGGAGAAAGAGAATTTTATCTAGATCATTCTAGTGTGGATGATTTTTGTGTCAGGTTAATATTCAAAGGTGTAAATGACAAATTAAAGAGGAAAACGCGTTTCAAATTGTGAAATTTTTATCATTTTTATTGAATTATTCAAAAATTTCTTCACATAACATATGACTTTAATAGGTGTTTTTAGAAGGAAAAAGTTTGATCTTTCCAATGCCGCAAATCTCATCTTTCTATCTTAATTAAATCAATAATTATAAAAATTAAAATTTCCAAAATTTTTCAAAATTATGTAAATTTTTGCAATTTTCAATTCTTGTACAACCATAACTTTTCAACTATGTGAGATAGAGAGGTGAGGTTTGCGGCATTCAACAGGACGGTCTTCCCCCCTTCAGAAGCACTTGTCAAAATGATCGGCATAAAAAGATTTTTAAAAAAAATACGAATTGATGAAAAACTTCACTTATGACCAATCACCCTGAAGAGTGTTTCTGGAGGGGGGAAGACCGAATTGTTGAATGCCGCAAACCTCACCTCTCTATCTCACACAGTATGCATACATAGACTCAGTTTATGTTGCACAGTTTCTGGGTTGAAGGCCTTACTTCTACCCCGGAACACCCTGTATTTTTTTCGTTGTAATTTTTATAATAAATGGATATTTGGTATCTCTTATTTTTCTTCCCTAGATCTCAAGATGACTGTTAGGACGTGAAACTTTGAAAAAATGTCTCTACAAAAGTTGTAGAGAATAAAAAAATACATATTTTGGCATCAAAGTTTTTTTCGTGGAAGGTCATGTAAAGGAGCTGGAGCCAGGGGAAAAAACGTACTTCTTTCAATTCCAAAAAAACTCGATTAATTGCCTAAAATCGGCTAAATTGAAGGTGGAAAAGTTGTCACATTCTACATTGCTTCAAAATGATGCTCAAAACAAGAAAAAATGACCGCCGTTGACAATTAATCATTTTATGGGGGTGGGACCCCCTTCAAAGAAGCTTATATTTTCGAGACCTAACTTCTTTAGGAAAGAAATTACAAAAAAATTCTCCAAGTAAAAGTAGTAGAGCATAAAAAAACAAAAATTGGCAGCGAGATATCCTCCAACGAGTAGAACAAACCACAGAAAATGGCAAAACCTGAAAACTTGATGTAGAACCTTCAAACCCCAAAATGGGGACAAAATATCAACCGATCGGTGGGAAGTTCTGGAATACTAAAGTATATGTCACATAACACCTATAACCTGAATTTCCCGTTCCGGGGAATTAATTTTGGATTTTTTGGACTCTGCCATTTTCCCTGGTCTATTTACTATCATGTTACTCATCGGAGAATGTCTAGCTGCCACATCTATCTACAAAAAATTTTTGGGATGAAAATTTTTGTTTTTTTATGCTCT